>VMDO01003411.1:0-143877 GCA_007922755.1 Pedetes capensis | reverse complement strand
GGAGGATCGCAAATTTGAGACCAGAGGTAGTCTGTGTAACTTAGCGAGACCCTGTCTCAAAAAGTAAAAAAAATGGGCTGGGGTTGCAGCTTAGTGGCCCAGCACTTGCAAAGCATGCAGGTACGAGGCCCTGGGTTCAACCCCCAGTACTGAAAAAAAAAAAAAAAGTAATTGAATAAAGAGAGGTAGGAGTTGAGGTTTCTGCAACTGAGTGGTTAAAAGCCCTATTAACTCATAAGGTTTAGGAATAAGTCAGAGGTAAAGAGGGGTGATGAGAGGTAGAGTATGATTTGGCTGGTTGTGTTTGAGGCATTAAAGAATACTCTGCTCATTCTGCCTATGTTTAATTTTTTAATCTTGAAATAAATGTCACAATCACTTGATTGTGATAGGAACTACACCTTGACTTTTCAGAGATGTTTTTCCTTTAGATAGGTTTGTCTTCACAGTGTCCTGGGGACAGCCTTGGAAAGACCCAGGAACCCTGGCCAGCATTATATTAGTGAGAAAACATTTATGCTTTCAGGATTAAGAAATTAAATGTTTCTGGTTTGGGGGATGTATTTAGCTCAGTGGCAGAATGTGTACATAACACGCACAGTGCTCTGAATTCAATCCACAGCATACACAAAAAATATTAAATGTTTTAGGAAAAGGCTAAAGAACTCACCACTAAGATAGGTTAAATGTACGCTGATAAATTTGCTATACATGGAAATAATTTTAAAAAGTCCTTCAAAAAAAGAAATTAAATATTTTATTTATGTATAACCACAGAAACAAAAATAAAACCTACCTAGTCTTGATCATAGAGGCTGAGGTTTAGCTAAATTGGTAGAGTGCTCCTCTGTGCTCTCTGAGGCCCTAGGTTCCATCCCCAGCACTGCAACAATGGGAAAAGGACCTGGCAACCCACTCCTAAAACAATCTCAAAACAGTCTGCCATTGAAAACCCCAATGAGCCGGACTTAATTAGATGGTACCTAATGTCAACAACAACAGTCTTGATCATATTGATATTTAGTAATGGAGTGCTTTATAATAATTTATTATGATTTCCTTCCAACTCAGCCAAAATTGATTTCCTCTTTGTCAGTTGAGTAATTTGACCAAAGTCTAAACATAAGCAAAGTCCAAGTTGAAACTCCACGTTTATATTTCTTACTGATTTTGCTTTATCTTTTTAAAAATCTCCACAGCAACTATAAAATAATAAAAGTATATCCATGAAAGTACCTGTAGTGTAGGGTATTCCTGTATTAGTGCTTTTCAACTGAGCTCCACAACAGAGACCAGTCCTCTGTCCTTCCCAGTGAATCTGCACTGAGTTCTTCCTCTAACGGAATATCTGTCTTTGATTGTTATTTCCCTTCGGGTCATTAGTCCATCATTTTACAGATTTATTAGTGAATAGTCCATCATCTTACAGGTTCACTGAAGACATTTCAGTGGATTATTTTTATATATTTATATACATATTCTTCTTTCCAATCCCAGGACAAATTTCTAGTAATAATCAGCCATCTTTTCTGTGTTCCTTACAGAGAAAGGTTTTGTGAATATTTGACTTGTTATTACCAGGTGAAACATAAACTTTGACTCTTCAGATTATTTTCCTCCTTCATTTTATTTCCCCCCAGTACTGAGTGTTTAACCCAGTGCCTTATGCATGCTAGGCAGGTGCTCTACCACTAAGCTACAACCCTAGCCTCCTTTTTTTATTTTTTTATTTCATTTACTTACATTTTGTAGTTCTTGGGACTGAATTCAGGGCCTTGTACATACTAGGCAAATGCTCCACTACTGAGCTACACCACGAGCACTGTTTTTATTTTTCATTTTGAGACAGGGTCTTGCTAAATGGCACAGGCTGCTTCTTGCCTCGAACTTGCTATCTTCCTGCTTTGCACCTGGCTTACTCTTTACTTTCCCTTCTCTTTTCTTATTTTTTTAAGGAGAGTGTTTTATTAAAAAATAAAGAAAGGAAAAGAAAAGGAAAGAAAAAGAAAACAGTTTGCAAATTATGGAGATGCAGGCTTTGGTACAAAATGAAAGTATACTCCCTCCTTTTTTTACTTTTTACTTGCGTTTTTCACAAACTACTTCATCTCTGACCTAAAGGAGTCTCTCTGGAGATAAGGATAAATCTCCCAATCCTTAGCCTTTGTTTTGCCCCAAGTACTTCTCCTGAGACTACTGTTGAAGGGTCCAATCAAAGCTAAAGAAGGTTAGATTCTTTTGATATTGTGGACAATTCAGTTCTCCATCTTGCTTTGAGATCTTATCATCTTATTGGCCACATGAAAGAATATAAGGAGAGGGAGGTGGCTGGGAGCCTGAATCAGGCTCCTGATTGATCTTGACTGAACGGGTGTCACAGGAAAGAGAGGGGAGAGAGACAAGTCTTCTAATCAACCACACAGTGAGTCTACTTAACAGTAAACTTGGCCTAACACACAGTCTTGGGCTCAGAATAATCTTCAGAGTTTCCCCTTTGGGTTGGTCTGAATATAAACAAGAAAGGGAATTTTAAAAAAGGACCAGAAGCCCTAACTTTCCTACACCAAAGGAAACTGAGTACAATATGGTTTTGGTGAAGGTGGAATCCTGTAGGTGACACTCTAGGGGATAGAGTTGGAATGACAATCAGGGATAGGGTGATTCTGAGCACCAAGGAGAAGCCTGAAGAAGGGATCTCTGGTAAGAAGGGGTGCTGAAAGGGAGAGAAAGGAGCACCAAAGACAAGAATTATCTAGAATTTTACCTGCATATATCCTGAAACACACATTGACTTTGGCTTAAATAATGTAAACCAATCTGTTTTATTCTACCAACATTTTGAGCCACTATAAAATTTAATCATAAAATATCCAGAAAGCAAAACAATACAGATCAAGTTACATTTTATTCTACTTTTTATGCTTTGACTTTTTTTTTTAGAGACAGAATACTGGGATAATTGAAGATAAACTTTTAAGGGAGAAATATAAATAATCTGGGGGATAAAAAGCATTTTCATGTATTATCTCCTATAAGTGTGGACCAATCAAACAAGGATTTATTGAGTTCCTACTCTGAGTTAACAAGATGGGTATACGGATCAAGCTCCACAGTAATGCTTGCCTCAATAATAATTCTGGGCCAATGATCAATCTTGTTTTCCCCTAAATGCTCACGAATCATCTACTTAACTAACTGCACTATTGACCTTTGCCTAGCATAAGTATTAAAATAAAAGCTCTTTAGCACTAATCATTATTTAATTTGGTTCTCTTCATCCTCTCCAGATCTGTCCATTTTCAATATATCTTTTTATTTAAAGATCTGATTTTAAAGTAAATGACAATTTCTTCTTTTAAAACCCCTTTTAGAAATTTTCTGATTGGTATATTTTTCCTATTTAAATTTAAGAAAATTAGATTTATTACAAAACTGATATTTTGAAAGTGGAATGATGTTGTTTGGAAACTTAAGACTTTGATTTTGAACTTGGCTGATGGATAAAAATGTTCTAAGAAATATCTGTGGTGACAATGTATAATTTTTAAGAGGTTAAAGACATAATTTTCATGCTAATATGAAATCTGAAATCTGTCATACAATGAAGATATGTCAAAGATTTCTTTAACTCAGGAAATGAAGGTATCAGTAAGATAGACCAATTCAAAGGAAAATTTGAAGAACACATTACTAATTAAGTACTATATTTTACTGATAAGTATGTATCTATTCCCATATGGTCTGGAATGCCAAGCTGAATTTATGAGCTGACACAAAACTGGTTAATATCTAAAGGCAATTCAGTAGAATCTGCTCTTTGATTATTACCCTGGTACTTCACTGAAGCCCCTCTTTTGACAAATAGATGCTTTCAAAACATTGTCCCTGCAGCCTCCTCTCCCTGAATGTGTTCCCACTTCTTTCCCATTCCATAGAGGGTATTTCTGAACCGTAAAGGGGCAGGCAATGTTTGAGAAAGTCTCTCTCCAAGGCTCTCTTCCTGAAGGGTTGTAGACACCATATTAGGAGAATTTATTGTTCCTTATCCTTGGCAATCACTAATCTCCCTTCACTCCCTTCAGTAAAAGTTGTTGTTTTGTCTTATTCTTACCACATTTTACAAGAAGGCAGATTTGCTACTTTTGATAAAAGAAGGTATTAAATGCATTTCATTTCCTGGAAAACATAGTTCTGGCCTACCCAGACCTCTCATTGCTTAATCCAAAGAAGTTATACGAGCAGGTATTTCAGGCAGGATGCTATGTGGTGAAGGAGCTAAGTTTTGACATTCATTCAACAAATATTTCTGAATATCTGGTAAGGGCACAACACTGGGTAGTAGGTGCTATGAAATAAATCAAGTTGCACAAGACTTGTTTTTTGTTTGTATTATTGCGGTATGGGAGAGGTATTGAACTCAGGGCTTCACACATGCTTTGCAAGCCCTCTACCACTGAGCTGCTCTCCCAGCCCATTTTTTGCTTTTTGTCTTGAGATAGGGTCTTACTAAATTATGCTGGCTGCCTCTGGCCTTGAACCAGTGATCCTCCTGCCTTTGTCCCACCAAATTGCTGGGATTATAGGGATATACTGCCGTCCTGGCCAAGACTTTGGTTTTACTTTCACAACATGGAAAGTGAAATCAAATATTCACACAGATACCTACCTGTCCTCTGTTTTACACATTAGTACATTTTTTCATAGTAAAAAATGATGAGTGGTTAACAAAATTGTGAACAAGGGAAAAGTAGAAAAATTGTAGCTATTATTGATATTTTAGGGAAATTTCTTTCAGTTCTTTTTTTATATTCACATTTTCTTTCTTTTTTCTTTTTATGTATTTGTCATTTTAAAAAATAGGTGATTTTGCATATTTTAAAACAATTTCCTGTTATATTTTAAATCCTTTGCATGGATTCATAGATATCTGTTCCAGAACAATCTGGTCTCATCATATGAGAACCAATCCTAAGATACTGTGAGACCAAAAAACAGAGGGATATGTGGGATTGCACAGTGCAATTTATTGGGGGACTTACTGACAGAAGGCCAGTAGGTCAGGGTCCTGAATGGCAGCAAGAGAAAGTGGCAGTGGTAGAACAACTTCCTAGCATGGATGAGGCCCTGGGTTCAATCTCCAGCACTGTGGGGCAGGTCGGGGGGAAGAAACTAGTGGATCCCTGTGGTTTGGGTTAGAAAGACACGGACTTATGAAGTGGTCAGGACAGTGGCTAGGGGTATAGCTGAATAGTAAAGTACCTGCCTTACATGCACAAGGCTCTAGATTTGATTCCCCACTAAAAAAAAAAAAAAAAAAAAAAAAAAAGAAATGTACAGTAGTCAGGACAAAAGTGACTTCAGTGAAGCAGGAATGTACCTGGTTTATCTCAAGCTAATATCAAAGAGTCAGACACAAGGTCAGGTCGTAAAGCCTCACATACCACTCTAGTTTTTTAAAAAATAGTTTTCAGAGAAACTATGCTGGAAAAACCAGCCAGGGTTACTCAGGGGCAATCATGGTGGTTATGACTGAAGATGGCTTCAGTCATATCAAGTTGAATCCATACATTCACCCCTCCTAACCAGCTCTTATAATCTCACTCTCTACCACTTTTTCAGCAATGTGCCCTGAGGCTGAGAAGAATTTTAGCACCATGCAGGTAGCATGCTGTGAGGCCATATGTGGGGCTTGTAGGCACAGTCCTCAGCTGCAGTAGAGGTACATGCATAAAAAGAGAAAGAGAACAGCCAAACAGATGCTAATTACAACTAATCTTTGACATCGGGAACCCTAAGAACCAAACTAATGGCCTAGGATGTCTCCTATAGGAAGGACAGGATCAGATAAGACATTAATTTGGGTTTCCATATGTGATATAAGGTGTGTGACATCCGGGATATATACCTAACATTTTTTTCTTGATAGTAGCACAGGTTCTAGGGAAAATGTCAAAAACCCACAGATATGACAGAATGTTTCTTATGGATTTGTAAATCCACACCATCCAGCAAGACAATCCTGGTGATTTCACTTCTTGTTAGAATGGTGGCAATAGCTGGGAGGATACTACACATGTTGGCTAACAGGACAGAGTCCATGAGTGATGCCTAAAATTAATGGCAAAATGGTATCCCAGACTAGGAGGCCAACTGTAGCAATCCAAGATATTTCCTTTAGTCCACTCAGGACATAAGCTGTGATCACAGATCAAGAGTCCAAAAAGATCAACAGGGACCAACTTGAAGGGCCAGAGACTCCTCATATTGTGGCAAGCAATAGTCTACCCCTCTAGGGGAAACAAGCCATTTGAGCTGCCACTGAATTATCTACTCCCTTGGATTTAATATCTGGTGTGTGAAACAGCAGAGTTCTCTGTGTGTATGTTAACTCTGGGAGTCTAGCATCTGGATTCACAGCTTAGACATGGATGGCCTTTGGGGCTGGGGCTTAAGCCCCAGATGCTAATAAAAGGGGCAGCCATGCCAGTTATGTTGTTGTTGTTGTTAGGTGCCTGTTGAGTCAGGTCCAACTCATAGCGACCCTATGTACAGCAGAATGAAACACTCCCTGTTTATGTTCCAGGCAAATGCCAGCTATATTGGCATTTAAATTTATTCATGTGTCTCCAAGGACTTCAGTCCAGTGGCCAAGATGAATTTACCTAATTGGGCCCCATATCTGTTGCTTTAATAAGCTGTTCTTTCTTCCTATCAACCCTGCTGCCTGAGGGTTATATGGCAGATGGAAGTGCCATGATGCATCATGTGTTTGGGCCCAGTCCTGGACAGCATGTCTTGTGGAATGGGCACCCTGGTTACTTTCCATCTGGCTCAGGTGCCTATACATCACACTTAACTTCTTAAGATCTTTGAGGGTGGCAGTTTGATTAGCAATCTTGCCAGGCAAGGCTTGCCTAAAACGAGTTGACCATTGTTCCACTTGCCATTATGTCATCCACAATGTAAGGCCTTGGTACATTGCCCAATTGTCAGCACAGAACAGCGGCTATGGCTCATAAGTTGCTACCAGCCATACTGCCTGTAATTCTGCTCATTGGCTGCTCTGGTTTTTTCTCATCTCAAACCAGATAATATCAGTGGCAGATTGTATTGTGACAGCAGTCCAGACATTTGCATTCCCCTTGCTGGATGCGTCTGTGTACCCAGCACTTTCAGGTGTGGGGGCCACCTCCTCTTGTACTTGTGAGATCACAGACACTTGGGCAATCACAGGGGTGGAGAGGAGCTTAGGAGTCAGTAAACTGGAGAGGACATTGCACTGTGGTAAATATCCATGACACTTATTTGGAATAGGGGTCGACCCTTTAGCAGATTGAGGCCAGAGAAATGGGTTGTTCACTCATCCTTTATAGGTAGCCTAGTTTTCACTGTGACCAATAAGGTCTCAGTGGCCCTACCTGTAGTAGGATATTGTGTGCTGCTAGAAATTGCTGTTCTAAAGGGGGTATATTAGGCTGGGGCTGTAGCTCGGTGCTAGAGCACTTGCGCAGTATATTTGAGGCCCTGAGTTCAAGCCCCAGGACCACAAAAAAAAAAAAAAAAGTAAATGGATATATCTAGTTTTAGCTCCCTTCCAGAACTGTGACCAAAAGCCTAGAAGTATTTTTTTGTGCTTTTCTTGTCAGAAAGCTCAACCCATGTCATCTGCTGTACAGGAAACATCCAACTGCACTGGCATGCCTGATAGTCCAGAGCCTGTGCCTGGGCTATCAATATCTTTGCTGGGCATAGGCTTTGAGTTGGATGAAGAATGAAAGCCTGCCAATAATCCAGGAGCCCTACAAAACTTTGTTCATCAGTTATCATATGGGGCATGGTTTGCACTTTGACTTGCACTGTGCCCAACATCAGACAGGTCTTACTGTACCAGCCCAGACCCTAGGAACTTCACAGTTGACCCAGGTCCCTGAATCTTATTGTAATTGACAGCCCACCCTCTTGTAGATAAGTGAGTGCACAGTCATTTTACTGTGTCCTGTAAGAGATATTCACCAGTAAGTATGATATCTTCAATTTAGTGGAGCCAGGCCGTATCAGTAGAGAATGTCCACTGCCTTCCTTCCCAAGTGAAAACAAACTGGTTATGCAAGTTTGCAGTCATTTGCCAAGTTCTATTTAGCTTTTACATAGGGCCAGACAGGCTACTCAAAGTACTGTGGGTAGGTTGTAAAATCCCAATCTGCTCTAATTCTTTTATATTCTCTGCGATCTCAGCATGTCCACCTGACAGTTTGTACCTGTTTAGGGATGGGAAAGCAAACGGTCCAATATTGCTTCCCCCCAATACTTCCTTTATTACCCAAACTTTGAGTTGAAATTCCCCACAGAGACCTGCTGTATGTCTTTCCTAATGGAATGTTCTTTCCTAGAATATTTTCAGGGACTGGGAGATTAGCACCAAATAAGGAATAGGGAGCGCTCTCCCAATTCCTAGATGCAGCAATTCTTAATTTACTCTGATAGTCTTATACTTAAATTCATCAATAACTACCTAGGGCCATAGAAAACACTCTGGGGTTGCCATGGATCAGTGTACATTCAGCACCCATATCTACCAGAGCAATTGTTGTCTTGTTCTTGGAGGACCAGTAAATAGTGAGTTCCATGTGAGGCCCCTGGCTGTCCCCTATAGCTTTCATTCTGGGATGATCTTGGCTCCATCCCTAATCTTGGAATTTAGGGGAATCCACATCGCAGCAAATACTGGAGTGTGGAAATTCCTCTCCTTTCCATAAAGGGAGAGCAGAGGGGAAAAGTTCACACTGTTTGGGCTTAAGTTCTTTCCAACAAGATTGCACTAGATTGTTTATCTATCATTTCTCTGGGATGCTTGCATGAAGAGAATCATGTCACATCTATTTTCTCATTATCTTAATTGCCCCCACCCCTTTTTCCTCCCCTATATTTATTTGTCTCCTTTTGTTATCAGGTTTTGTGACACATCATGCCCTGTCCTGACCACATTCAGCCTCTCCCAGGTCCACAATAGTCTTGCCCACATTATAAACATCCTGTCTGACCGTCAACCTGAGGAGGGAGAGAAAATGGCTGAACCATTTTCAAGGGGCTTCTGTAATGATTTATTTTTTGTTCCAGCTGTAAAAATGGCTTTATTGGGTCCTTGGAACACTGGCATAAGTAGCCTGTCACATACCTAAGTCCTGCAGAATATGCTGGGCTTTCTCAATACTTTTCCATGGGGATGCCCTTCATTTGGCCATGTCTCTCTCATGCCCATGATGATCCAATCAATAAGGGAATGAGTTCCTTGGATCTGGTGGGCATTATATAGGCACTGCCTAAGGCTACATGAGTGGTAATATTACTCATTTTCTCAGCTTTATATCCGCCAGATAAATATCATCCCCTCCTATGTCCCAGAGTCTCACCATCCAAGCAGTCAGACTCCCATTTGGCAGTTATTTGAAAGTCTTTGCAGTACCTAGCAGTTCTGCAGCAGTAAAATTCCAAACAATCATAGCTTCTTGAATGGGAGGCTCCCTTCTGCATGTGTTGTGCCTTTGTCTGGCAATGCATTAACGATTGATTGGTTGATTGAAAAAACAAGGTTGATAGGCAGAGGGGTTCCTGTCCTCTGTCACTTCAATCTCAGGTTCTTCCTCTCTCCCATCATCCAAGGATTTCACTTCTTTGCCTCCCATTCTGATCATGAGATATTAGTTGAGACCTGTTTCTTCTTCCAGTTCTTTCCTCCAAGCCACAAAAAACAGTAAGGTAGGGCTTCCTACCACACGTGGAAAATGCAGAAAACCTGCCTGAGAGTAAAGTTAGTAAGGAAAGGGAAGGGGGTAAGAAAGGAAGAGGGAGAGAGAGAGAGAGAAAGAAAGAGAATGAGAGAGTATTCCTGAGGACATTGAGCATCTGGACATAGCTGTGCTGAACCCAGCTCAGAACTGGCATGTATATGTGTATATATATATATATATATATATATATATATATATATATGTATATATATATATATTTCGCCTGCAGCTGTAGCCCTATGGCATCCGATCCCGTCAGATCTCAGAAGCTAAGCAGGGTCGGGCCTGGTTAGTACCTGGATGGGAGACCGCCTGGGAACCAGAAGCTGTAGGCTTGGGAGAAGGACCTGGCAACCCCCTCCCAAAAATCAATCTGCCATTGAAAACCCTATGAACAGCAGAGAAGCACTGACAATAGTGTTTCCCCTGTTGTACAGAGGGTCACTATGAGTTGGATACCTACTCAACGGCACCTAACAACAACAACAACAATATATATTTCTGTGAACAGAAAACATTGTTTTTATTTGCTTAAAGTGGAGTAGGGAGCCAGGGCACCATGTTGCATGCCTATAATCCCAGCAGCTCAGGAGGCTGAGGCAGGAGGATGATGAGTTCAAGGCCGGAAGCAGCTTGCACAACTTGTTGTTGTTGTTGTTAGGTGCTGTCGAGTTGGTGTCCGACTCATAGTGACCCTACATACAACAGGCGAAACACTATTGCCAGTGCTTCTCTGCTGTTCATAGGGTTTTCAGTGGCGGATTGATTTGGGGGAGTGGGTTGCCGGGTCCTTCTCCCAAGGACAACTTAGTGAGACCTTATCTCAAAATAAACAATAAAAAAGGCTAGGGGTGCAGCTCAGTGGTAGAGTGCTTGCCTAGGAAGCCTGGAGTGCTTGTATGAAGCCCTGAGCTCAACCTCCAGTACTAGAAAAAAAAAAGTGGAGTGATGTTTCTATCACTTGCCACCAAGAGTTCTGACAAGATATATGTGATTAGTCTTAATAATAATCACTTAAAAATCATTTAAATAATCATTTTTTAAAATTGTGTAGCAAAGGTAGTAAATTTGGTCAAAACACTATAAAGTCCAGAAGTATTGGCACACACCTATAATCCCATCAATTTCAGAGCCTAAGACAGAAAGAGCCCAAGTTTAAGGCCAGAAGCAGCCTGCACAACTCAGTGAGAACTTGTCTCAAAATAAAAAAAGGGCTGGCTCAGTTATGGAGTATTTGCCTAGCGCATGCAGTGCCCTAGGTTCAACACCCCAGTATTAACAAAAAGCAAAAAAAAAAAAAAAAAAAATTTCCCAAGACCCCAAAATACTAAAGTGTTTCATACTAGAAAATTAGTGAAATGTTTTCCCATTCACTTTCCATAATATAATCTCTCTTCTTCCTGCCTTTTATTCTCTTTTCATGCAGTCTCACTAAACAAATATTTACTTATTGATTACTTACTCTATATTAATCACTAGAGTTAAGTACTGGACACACGATAGTGAGTAGACTTGGGCCCTGTTTTGTGGAGCTTATGATTTCACTGACTTCCTTTTCCTGACTTGCACATTACAGTATTGGTGGTGTATATTCTTTTATGTTTTATTTTGAGTCATAAATGGAAATACTTTTTCAAACAGCAGATCATATTTAATATACTAACATTCTTTTTAAAAATCTTTTATGATCCTGAGATAATTGCAATAATGACTATGTAGGCATTAACTGAACATGTAAGTCAAATAACTGGAAGCATTTGAAATTGATGAGTGTCTTAAATATTTATGACACTATATAACCTGTAGACTTTTTGCTTTCAAAATGTACTTGCCTTTAGTTGCTATCTCTTAGACACCAGATTCATTTTCCATATACTAATAAATGTGACAGTAATAAAACCAGTTTATAGAAAAATGTTGCAGGTATAGTTCTTCTGGTGAGTGACATTAACTAAAGGGAACATTACCAATAGAAAGTTTCTTTCCTTCTTTCTTTCCCTTTCTTTCCTTCCTTCCTGCTTTCCTTTTTCCTTCCTTCCTTCCTACCCTCCTTCCTTCATTTCTTCCTCTCTCTCTTTCTTTCTTTTTCTTATTTATTTTTTAAGACAGCGTCTTGTGGTATATCCCAGGCTGACCCAGAACTTGCTATGTAGACCAGGCTGGTCTTGTACTCGCTTGAATCTTCCTGCCTCAGTCTACCAAGCACTGGGATTACAGGTGTGCACCCCTATGCCCTAATGGAAGATTTTTCCAAGTTTTTTGCATTCACCATTAGAACAATGTATAATCATTTTGAACTCTTTTGATTAAAATCTTAGATGCTAATTTCCTCTGACAAAAAATATGCAGAATATTTTTAGAATATAAAAGTGTATGGGTAAGATGATGATAAATGTTTGAAGGGTGCAAACTTTAGGCATGAAGCCATTATAGAAAAATTCTTTCCTCAGTTGTTTGGGTAGATTGCTGCTCCCTCCATGCTAGAGAGCAGGAGTTTTGGAGCAAGTTTGGCTTTCTTGCCAGGAGCATGGCCTCCTAAAAGGTTCAAGCTTTGCCCTGCAGGGTCCAGGTCCAGGTCCAGGAGTGTCCTGCTTGTCTGGAAGAGATGGCTAACAGAGTGCCCTCAAATAGGCTTAGTGAGGTATATATAGTCCAGACCCTTAACCAAGGGTGACCAGGGATTCCAGAGCTGGCTTGTCCAGATACGAGTTATCTCAGTAATTATTTTTAGGCAAACACTTTGCCACTGAGCTTTATTCCCAGCCCCTCAGCAATTATTTTTAAATAGGTGAAAGCCAATCACATCTTACATTTCTGACATTAATGTTGATTTGCAACCTTGATTACACATTAGAAACAGCTGGGGAGATTTTAAATATCTTAATGTCCAGGCTTCAACTCAGACCAGTTAGATCAGAATTTTAGGGGGTGGGACCTGGGATCAGTGGTTTTAAAAACTCTCTAGGTAATTACAAAATGCAGCCCAGATTGAGAAACACTGCATTAGGATCTACTTACCAGCAGCTGTGTTAGAGTCAAGTTGTATTGCCTAACGTTTCTTTTTTAAGGCCCATAGGTTTCAACTTTGGGAATATGCTGGTGACCAAAGAAATAAACCCTTGTTACAAAGTGGTACTGTCCTGGAGGATTCCAAAGATCATGAAGAGCTGATTACATAATTTCATTTCCTCTTTTCTTATTATGTTGGGTATTTGTTACTTTTTGCTCTTTTTGGATCATGTTTGTATATGGCTACTGGGTCACAGCAAGTGTGTGCATTGAACCAGTCAATTTTTAGGATAATTTCCCCCAAGAAAGTGTTAGCTATACTGGCCTTGGGTTGCCTCACATTTTCATTGAAACAGGAATCAAAAATAGGGGATCCTTGTCTTCAGCTACCCCAAATCTTTCCACCATTCTGTAAGGAAGAGAATGCTGGGATCAGTTTGCCAATTGGGAGCTTTTGAGCAGAGTTACAAAGTCTATTAAGGGCTTAACCAAGTGCACTTGACTTGAACCCCTCAGCGCTACATTTCAAAGGTGCCCTGAGAAGGCCTTTACTTTTAAGCATCCTCAAAACAGGAGCTATTTTGAGGACAGGGGTATACCTTGGTGGTAGAGCATGGGCAGGCCTGGGTCCAATCCCCAGAAAAGAAAGAGAGAGAGAGAGAGAGAGAGAGAGAGAGAGAGAGAGGGAGAGAGAGAGAGAGAGAGAGGCTTAAAAGCAAAATATTTTTGTCATTAAACTAAACATAATTCCTTTCAAAGTCTCTTCTTCAGAACAATCAGGCCTTGAATTCAATATTCCCCTGCTCCCAAATCTGCCTCCTAATACATACAAGTTTTTTTAATTGGAAATCAAATGTCTGAACTATAAAAAATATTGTCATTATGGTTTAGGAAGGCTATGGAGCTCTAGTTAATTATCTCTAACTTTTGTTCTGCTCATGGACTTTTTTCAGTGTAGAGCCAGGATGGAGCATGAACTTGAATATCACAGGAATTAGACTTGAATCTCTGCCACTTATTTCTGCAGTGACAACTAATTTATTTAACTTTTCAGTGCCTAAGTTTCTTCATTATAAAATAGGTTCACAGTAACTATAGGGACATTGTATGCAAAGTTTTGGGCACATGATGGGGAATCAGTAATTGATAGTGCTTAATATTAAAACTTTAATACATATTTAAACTGGAATACTTTTCTTCATCTTAACATGCTCTAGTGATAACTCATGACTACTGAGTTCACACTTGACTGTACACTGCATGACAGTAGGAATGCCTGTTATCTAGCCCAGTGCCTACAATGGGGAAGTGATCAATATATGCCAAATGAATGTGTGTCTATGGTACAGTGTGCTCAAAATTTGTCGTGTAAATGAATATCTTTACAATAATATGAAAGAATTTCAAGACATCTAACTATAGATGAGGTAGAACACAATCTCATGCTGCTCATTGGGAAACATTAATTTATTCTTTCCAACTTTGTTTTGTCATTCCTCTTCTTTGGGTTATGCAACAGCATAGTGATTAAAAACTCTGGGGTTATGATTTTGAATCCAGGTTACATTACTTGTTGTTAGGTGCCATCCAGTCAAGTCCAACTCATAGTGACCCTATGTACAACAGAGTGAAACACTGCCTGACGCTGTGCCATGTCTGGCACAATTGTAAATGCTGCTCTGCTATTTATAGTATTTTGATGGCTGTTTGTTTTAGGAGTGGGCTGCTATGTCCTTCTTCCAAGCCTACAGTACCCAGATTACTAACCAGGCGCAACCCTGCTTAGTTTCTGGGATCAGATGGGATTAGATGCCAGGGTAATTCTCAGTTTTACCATCTGTAAAATGGTGTTGGTAATATCACCCATCACACAAAATTATTGTTGAGTGCCCACATGAAAGTGCTTAGAATATAACAGTACCTGACACACAGTACCCATGTTAACTCTTCTAGCTCTTGCCTGGAGCTAGCCTGTGGTGGTCATTCCATTACCCTCCTAATTTGCAGATTTAGGGTCAATTGCCTCTTTTGGCCCTCTAATTCCTGGAAAAGGGGGCTTGTCTTTGATTCTGCTCTCATTTACCAGATTTGCCTTTCAGAATTGTCACTGCTCTTTCGATAGCCACCTGACTGGGTGCACGTCACCAGCGTATCTTGGGTTCTAGGCACCAGAATCTCTGTGTCCTCGCCTGCCTTTGCTAACCTAGAGTATTCTAGAGTCTCTCCGATGGTTTTTCTTCCAAGTCTTTAGCACTTCACAAGGCTCTTTCCCTGAGTTCTCAAGATACCTAGCCCGACCCAGCGGATGTACATTCTGCTTCTTCCTTCCCTGCCTGCCCCTCAGGGGCAGCCATTTCTCTCCCAGGCTGAGGGCATGGTCTCAGGTTAGTCCTTGTGTAGTGCATGGGAGGTATTTAAAAATTACCTGGAGTGAGATTATGAAAACAAGGGAAAACTTGAATAAGCCCTCCCATCCAAGTACTAACTAGCTTTACTTGATTATCAATTTTAAAGGTCATCTAGCTAAGTAATATACTCCCATTACTTTTCTGCACATAACACCCCTGACATATGGGTCATACTGGTATTTGTTGCCTAAGTTGTTTTTCAGGAATCTGGAGGCAGCTTGAACCAGTTGAAACCACTGACCCTTTATTTGGGCCTGTGCAAATGGCCAGTAGGTGACCTTTTGATGTCAGTGGGTCAAAACTCCATTCTCAGAGTATGGTTAATGGTACCATTTTCTGAACATGTGTCCTATGAAGAGCAAGGAAATTTCATTATATACATGCAGACCACAGATTATATCCTCTTTTCTTACCTCCAATCACTTTTCCCTATATCTGGGACCACTCTACTTCCTGGGCCCATCAATATCCCTAAACCCTATCCTTGAGGAAGCAGATTTGAAGGTAGCTCTTCTATTTCCACACACTTGACCACTTTGTGAATCAACTCCTTGTTTTTGAAACTCATCATTTCTGTGATTGGCATAACCACAATGGCAGGCAAAATGGGCCTGATTCAGTAACCAATAGACCACCAGCTCCCTGCCCCCACAGAAAACAAAGAAATCAGTAAATGGAGGGTAACTTGGAACCCTTGGATGGCAGAACTGATTTCCAGAGCAAAGAGCCCAGCACACACTAGGGCCTCCATAAATGTGTGGAATAACACACTGTCTGGGAAGGCTAGCCCTGTAGGGTTCTGGTCTTAACTCTGTTCCCAGTTTCCTCCATTTTCTTTTGTTAACTTGATTTGCTTGTGTAACCACCTACAAGTATTTCACTGTGGGCTCCTAGCATGTATAAGGATATATGTTCCCTGACAGCATAATCTACAATATTAACATGTTATTTTATATATATATATATATATATATATATATATGGAGGTGGCTAGAAAGAATTGTGAAAGGAAAAAATGAAGTAGTTATTGGCTAACAAGAAAAACACACAAAAAAGAGAGGAATAAACATGGATGTTGCCAAAAAGTGGCAAAAGTTGGGAGTTTAATAATTTTCTCCTTTACCCTTATGAACATCATTACCACAGGAGACTCCCTTGCTCCCAGCAGGCAGCATGCTGTAACCAGCAGTTGTCTGTCACAAGACTGCAGCAGACCCTCAGAATCCCTGGGCTTTCTCAGAAAGAAACTCTTCTGCTCTGGCCTCTTTCTAATTGCTGTTAGGTGCTGCAGAGTCGTGTCTGACTCATAGAGACCCTCATAGGGCTTTCAATAGCTGATTGTTTCAGAGGAGTGGGCTGCCATGTACTTCTCCCATTTTTTTCAGTGCTGGGGATTGAACCCAGGGCCTCAGAGACTGCAGAGCAGCCCTCTACCAACTGTGCTAAACCCCAGCCCAACTGGCCTCTTTGTAGACTCCCCCAAATCAGAATGCCCACTTATTTCTAAGGCTGAGGATGGTTTGCAACTCACTGTGCTTCTGTGCAAATTCCTCATTCAACCAGGTTGAACATCTCCAAATTCATTGTAACTTTTGGAGAAAGACAATCAAAGAAATGGAGGCAGATGAGAGAGAAAAAATTCTGAGAAAGAGGGAGAGAAAGAAAAGAGAGGAAGGAATAAGGTAATGTCTATTAGTTGTTGTTAGGTGCCCTCAAGTCTGTGTCCTACTCATAGCGACCCTACATACAACAGGTGAAACACTATTGCCAGTGCTTCTCTGCTACTCATAGGGTTTTCAATGGCTGATTGTTTTTTGGGAGTGGGTTACTGGTGCTTCTCCCAAGCTTACAGCACCTGGTGTTCTCAGGTGCTCTCCCATCCAAGTACTAACCAGGCCCAACCCTGCTTAGCTTCTGAGATCTGACGGGATTGGACACCACAGTGGTTGGGCTGCTGGCAAAGTAATGTCTATGGGCTCTTTTGTAATTTTAAGAGCAAGAAGAATTTTTTTTTCCTGTGCTAAGGTTTATGTCCACACCCTGTGTATGCTAAGCAAACACTGTAGAACTGAGCTATACTCTCACTCCTAAAAGAAAATTTTCAAGAATTAATTTGTGTACCCTCTTTAAAATTTCACATAATGCTAAATTTGAGGGGAAAAATGTATCTAAAGTACATGTTGGGAGTCTTATAGGATGAAGGTCAAAAGGTTATTTAAATAAGAAGGAAAAGTCTATTGTTGACTACTAAATTCTTACTCTGTATTTGATAAGATCTCCTATCAAATTCTAAGATGACTAAAAAATGGGATATCTAAGTATTGATAAGCAGCAATTTATCAATTTTGAAGATAACCATCAAAAAGTATGCCTATACAAAGTTATCTTACTAGAGTTTTCATGCCCTTGGGGCTTGAGGTAGAGGAGAAAGAGTTCTGGGAGAAGGGTGGTTTCAGAAACAAGCTACTTGCATGCTTCATTTGGATAGTTTCTTCCTTTCAAAGTAAAATACATAGTGGCTACTAGAATTTGAAGAACAATGAATCATTTTATGTTATCATTCTTTGTTGTAAGAGACTGCATTAGTTTTACTATTTATTAAAACTGTAATAGTTACATAACATGCCATTAACTTTCTAGTAAATCTGTATCAAATGACAGTTAAAAGTACTTTAAAATGTTTTAAGATATAACAAAAGAAGGAAAAACTCTTGGTTGTCAGCTTGAAGTTTAGTAAATTTACCCTTATTAGATTGATTGGTTAAGTGATTAGAAAAATGAGCACGTTCCAGAAAAATGCCAGTCCTTTATATTTTATGAGCCAGAGAGCAGTGTTAATATTTAAACTTGTTAACATTTTTATTCCTTTTGGGTTCGAGCATTGGAATAGTGTATTGATTTATTTCACATTAGTGTCAATCCCCTAATCTTTTTTTCTTTACCTGCTGGCTACAATGGCTTCCTAAAATTTCACCTTAAGAACTATATGGTCAAGTATGCTGTCATACATTGTCAGTGGCTCAAGCATTAGATCAGTCCTCTTACGCCTTCACTCTGCTCCTTCTCAGGCTTTATTAGGTCAGATTCCAAGTAAGTATTTGGCTATTTTTTTACTTTGGTTCTTATTCCATGAGGGCAGCAGGCTTAATGGGAAAAGGTGCTGAAATGAAGCTTGGACTTAAAGAATGGAGAGAACTCACTTAGAGTTTAAGCTAAACTCTGTACTTTGACCTATTAACTAGAGATCTCTCCATTGGGATTTTAGGCATATGGTTCTGACTTAGTCAGTTTGGGCTGTCATAACAAAAGACCACAGACTGGGTGGCTTAAACAATGAACATTTATTTCTCAGGGTTCTGGAGGCTGAGAGGCCCAAGATCAAGATGCCAGCTGATTTGGTTCCCTAGTGAGCACTCTCCCTTGTGAGTCTGGCAGCCAGCTAGACACCTTCTCTCTGTGTCCTCCCATGATGGGGAGAGAGAGAGGAAGCAAGCTCTCTGTTGTTTCTTCTTATAAGGGGACTAGTCTTATTACGGCCTGGGATTTAGCTCAGTTGGTAGAGTGCTTCTCTGTACTCTTTGAGGACCCAGGTTTGATCCCCAGCACCACATAAACTAGAGAAGGACATGGCAATCCACTCCCAAAACAATCCTGAAATAAACAGCCCTTGAAAACCCTATGAGGGTCACTTTGAGTCAGACACTAATTAACAGCATGTAACAACAACAATCCTATCATGCCCTATCGTGTTTGGGAGAATGGCAGGTCAACAAAAAAAGGAAGACCTTCAACTAGATGGATTGACATAGTGGTTGCAACAATGCACTTAAACATAAAAGAGGTCATGTGCCTGGCACAGAGTCGGAGAGTGTTTCATTTTATTGTTCATAGGGTCACTATGAGCTGGCCCTGACTCATCAGCACCCAATAACAACAATCCTATCATGAGATCCCACCCTAGCAACCTCATCTAAATCTAATTACCTCTGTCAAAAGACAAAGTTACAATAAATTTAGTTTAATCACCTAATTGGCTTTTATTGGCAATTAAATTAGAGTACATCTTATCTGAATATTTAGAAAAGGGAGTCTACAGGCTGGGGATGAAGCTCAGTGGTAGAGTGCATGCAGCATATGTGAGGCCCTGGATTTGTCCCCCAGCACTGCAAAGAATAAGTAAGGAAAAGGAAAGGGATGGGCACTGAGAGAGACAGAGGAAGAGAGAGAAAGAGAGAGAGAGAGAGATACAGACACAGAGAGGAGAGAGTGGAGAGAGGAAAAAAAAGAGAAAGGCACTTTACTGGACACAGCAGAAGTTATTGTAAAGTTGGAACAAGGAAATAAAATTTTTATTATTTATTTATTTATTTATTTATTTTAGTAATGTGATTGGTCAACATCAGGTTCCTTTCCTTGGAAGGGTTATAAAGCAGAGGGGACCTCCTTCTCATGCAGGTCCAGATTGACTGGGGCCTTTACATTTATTTCTCCGAATCCCCTGGTTCCAGGAAAAACTAGTCCATTTAGGATTTTACCCGATTGCTTGAAGTTTCAGTTTGATTATGTGGCACTTTAGCATAATGTTAAGTGGTGTACTGGGGCCTAGGGTAGGAGCTCAGTCTGAAACAATGTCCTCATATAAATTTTATTTAATATATCTACAAGGCCTCATCCCCACATACCATCATATTAGGAGCCAGGGCTTCAACATATAAATTTGAAGGGACACAATTCAGTCCATAGCAGGTTCTTTGAGTTCCCAATTCTCACTGCTTATAGATAGGTTTCCCAGGTTTCTGTGGGGAGGAGAGGTGGCTGAGTCAATCCACTAGCTGCGTACTTTTTGGTGCCTTGGTTTAGTCATATGAATCCCAAGCAAGGTCTCTAGGACTGGCTGTTTAAACTGCAGTTACCTGCCCCCATCTCTACCTGGGCCAGGCTCCCAGTAGGGGATCTTTGTCAAATGTGTACAAAGATATGCTGTAGGCTTGATTTTTTACCTCATGCCAAATTCTATTTGAAGCTCTAGCAGTAATAGTCCTATGAGGTGCACATATTCTGACCTCAGTCTCAATTTCCTAGGACTGAAACACAACCATAAGAGTTATTTTGAGAGGGGAAAATCAGTCCTCATCTCATACAATGAAGGTGCTCTCTCTCTCTCTCTCTCTCTCTCTCTTTCTCTCTCTCTCTCTCTTTTTTTTAAGTTGGGAGGCTTTTCTACATCTCAAACATACTTGTTCCCTCCCCTGACTAATTTTCTAGACTTGTCTGGATGTGCTTGAATTTAAGTGGCAGACCCAGTTTGAGCCCATTGCCAGGGGCCCCCTACACCTTTGCAAAGCCTGCCCCACCCGTTTGATAAACCTGCCCAGGCAGGCTGGAACCCCTTCAACAGTTTCCCCCAACTATTTACATAAAAAGAAGAAAGCAGGAAAAGAAGTAGAGGTCAAAGAAAACGGTGAAAGGACTGAGCAACACCTTGCCACCACCTGCCTCAGGTCCTCTTTTTGATATTCATTTTGATGGTTAATTCTGCTGCAAAAGTTGCCTTTCTTCTCTCCCCGTATGGGGCCACCAGTACTTTGCAGATCAGGGTCTATTCTCTCCTTGGTCTGGGTGTAGTGCTCTCCAAAAATTCCTAAAATACATTTTGACAATTAAAAGAAATCTCTAAAGGAATGGTGACCAAGAATGAACTTAGAGAGGAAACAGACAAACAAAAAGCTTTTCCCTTTGCTTTGAACTGAGTGCATTATGAAAAGAACAGGGCACTTACTGCAGGGAAATACAGTTTGATGACCAGCTTCTCCACATCCTTTCAACGACTATCCTGGGAACCAGATCAATTATGGTCTGCCCTTTAAAGGTGGCGCACTCATCCCTGCCACCAGCTGCAGCTCAGACACAAGGGGAAAACGCTCCCAATGTTATAATTGACAGCATTGATCTATTTTTCTGTGGTTCTGGTCTTTACAAGAAACACTGAATGTGCAGCCAACCTCATCTGAATGTATTCCCTATGTTATGCCAACTTTTCTATCCTTGTATCTTATATTTCTGGGACTGTTAATGAGATATCATAGCAGATAATATAAATTTGATTTTTGGGATATTGTTTGAACATTAGCCAGATGAGCAGGTACATGGAATACATACAATGCCCTTTCAAAACTTGTTAATGGTTACAGAGGACTTTTGTCTCATGATCCCTTACTGAAACCAAGGGAAAATCTGAATAAGCCCCCTAGTTTTACTTGCTTTTATCACTAATCTTAGAGGTCACCTAGCTAAGCAGTGGCGCCTGCAGCTGTAGCCCTGTGGCATCCGATCCCATCAGATCTCGGAAGCTAAGCAGGGTCAGGCCTGGTTAGTACCTGGATGGGAGACCGCCTAGGAACACCAGAAGCTGTAGGCTTGGGAGAAGGACCTGGCAACCCCCTCCCAAAAATCAATCTGCCATTGAAAACCCTATGAACAGCAGAGAAGCACTGACAATTGTGTTTCGCCTGTTGTACTCAGGGTCGCTATGAGTCGGATACCGAATCGATGGCACCTAACAACAACAACAACAAGCTAAGCAGTATGCTCCCATTGGCTTTGCTATAGATAAAACCCCTGGCATATAGGTCATGATGGTAACTATTACCTAAGGTTTTTGTTTTTGTTTTTGTTTTCCCCCAGGAACTTTAATGTGGCTTGAATTAGTTGAAACTACTGACCATTCAGCTAGGCCTGTGCAAGTGTCCAGTGGATGACCTTTGATGTCAGAGGGCCAAGACCCCACCTCCCAAGCATGTTAATACCATCATTTTCTGAAGTATCTTGTGAAGAGCCTTGAAGTTTGATTACCCATGTGCAGACCATCAGAAACTTCCCTTTTCCTTACCTCTAATCACCTTTTCTCACACCTCAGACTACCCTGCTTCTTTATCCCCTAAGCAACTATACACCCTATCCTTTCACAGGCAGATCTGAGACCTGCTCTCCTGTTTCTGCAGGCATGGCTGCTTTGTGAATAAACTGTTTCTCTTTTGCAAAAGTTATTTTGGCATATTGCATGGTAGGCAAAATCAGCCTGGTTTGTAAACACTACCAACAAAGATGTTGGGGAAGACAAAGAGCCCCTCTCCAACAGCAAAATAAACTAAAGTGGCCTCAACTCTCTCATCATTTACATTGATAGATATTCTATTTACCTCGCATTTTACAAAAAGTGGGTAGTGGTGATGGACAGTCCTATTTCTTCTATGCTTGTTGTTGTTGTTAGGTCCCATTGAGTTAGGTCCGACTCATAACAACCGTATGTACAATAGAATGAAATAGTACTTGACACTTTACCATGCTAGACACTATTGTCTGTACTTCTCTGCTTCTGAGATGTGATAAGATTGGACACCAGGGTGGTACAACTGTAGACAAAAATGAGATATAGTGAAGAAAATCACAGATGGTTGTTGTTAGGTGCTGCTGAGTCCAGTTTGACTCATAGCCACCGTAGGTACAACAGAATGAAGCACTACCCAACACTGTGCCATACCCAGCACCATTGTCAGTGCCATTCATAGGGTTTTTGATGGCTGATTGTTTCAGGAGTGGGTTGCTAGGTCCTTCTCCCAAGCCAGCAGCACCCAATATTCCTAGGTGGTCTTCCATCTAAGGACTAACCAGGCCTGATCCTGCTTAGCTTCTGAGATCAGATGGGATTGGAAGCCAAGGAGGTATGGCTGTAGACTCATATGTTCGTAGAAGGAGATACATTAAAAAAAAATTTTTTTTTTGTTTTTTTTTTTTGTGGTTTTTGGATGTTGAACCCAGGGCCTTGCACATACTTTGCAAATGCTTTACCACTGGGCTGCACGCCCAGCACATTTAATTTTTTTTTTTTTTTTTTTTTTTTTTTCTTTAGACAGGGAAGTTATGTAGAGTGCTTCTTGCCTTGAACTTTAAATCCTCCTGCCTCAGCCTCCTGAGTTGCTGGGATTATAGGCATATGCCACTATGCCAGGCCTTTGTTTTTTTTTTTTTTTTCAAATCTTGGCAGTGATGGGCCTCAAATCCACAGCCTTGTGCATGCTAGGCAAGTGCTCTATCACTGAGCTACATCCCAGCCTTTTATTTTATTTCATTATTTCATTATTTATTTTTAAAAACAGTATTTTTCTATGGTCCAAGCTTGCCTGGAACTTGCTATGTAGCCCGGGCTGTCCTTGAATTCATGATCCTCCTGCCCTCATCTTCCAAGTTCTGGCTTTACAGACATGCACCACCATATCCTGCCTACAGTTCTTGAGAGTCAAGATCAGAGTGGCTGCCTTTCTCCCCTTAGGTGGTGAAACAGCCCACAGCTTTTGGCTGGACCTCATCTAGTCTTTGTTCATTCTTCCTTCCTTGCAGCTCTAGGTGTAGCCATGAGACCAAGTTCTGACCAAAGGCATCAAAGTGCAAGAGAGACAGCATTGAGGAGTCTTCCTGAAGATGCACCATGCCCTCTGCCTCTCAGCGCCTCCTGCTTCCTGCTGGTTGGACAAGAGTACCATAATCATGGATCATCAGCAAGGCCATACACAGCTGGATAGCAAGACAGATCCATGGTCTCTAACACCATGGATCCCTGTATCCATCCTGGCCCCCCAACTCAGACTTTCATGTGAGAAAGTAATTTAATCTGTGACATTAACACAACAAAAGTTCACTTCTTGGCCACACGGCATATCCAGTGCTGGTCAGTAGAGGGACTCTACTCATGGTGGCTACTCAGAGAACCTGATTGGCGGCATTCCATTTTCCATTATAGCCAATGCTGCTTTCAGCGTGGAGTCAGAGACAGGGAAGGGAGACACTTTACCTTTCTGTTTGGTAAACATCCTCATTTGACACCTTCCAAATACCTGTACAGAGGCAGATGGATTGTTCTATGTCTACTGTCTTCTTTCCCTGTTCACCTTTTCATGAAACCCTCATAATAAGGCTTGTGTTTGTATCTTTCCACTGAAATTGCCTAAAAAGGCATTCATGGTCTTTATCAAAAACTATTTGTTTAAAACTTGAATTCCCTAGAAACATACTTTCATTTATTTTATACTGTGGGAGAAGAGCATATAAACAGTCATAGGTTTAGCAAAACAAAGTAGAACTGTATTGGCATTCGAGTAGTATAGAAATGCATTCTGATTTGCTGTAAGTGAAATTATTTGTCTGTCTGCCACTGCTGCCAAACACAGGAAACATCTGCAGTAGAAGGCTGACATATTTATTTCTCTAAACCAGCCATATTCTGCAACACATGCATTAGCTCTATAATCTAGTTGTCTATTTACTGGGTGCAGGTGTAACCTAGAAGCAAACATCATTCACTAAAAACAAACAAACATACACACACACACCAAAACCTTGTATAGGTTAGGCTCATGGATAAGAATTATATAGTTTATACGTAGAGGATGTCTGTATAGTTACTGGAGAACTAGACTATACACAGAATGGACCCTGTGTGCTGTTCTGCAGTCTCTTTCTTAAGCAGGAAAGAGAAGCTGTATCAGATTTGAATATGAAGGACAAAAGCAGCTCTGGAGACACCAAGCAATGGCGTATGTTACAGGTTTAACACACTCATTTAATTTCATTGGAAAAAAAAATAATGAAACTGGTGAAAAGTATTTATGGAACCCGAGGAGAGCATATTTTGCTGGTTTTACTTTATGTTTGAAGTTTTGGGCATAGCTCTGCCCATAAATACTGAAATGCCTAGCATAAAGAACGCAGCCTGGGGCATACCCCATAAAACTTACAGTGCAATTAAATGAGCAATTTCCACTGGAAATAAAACGGGCATGTTGAGTGGAATATGAATTAAACTGCATATGACTCAGGCCTGCACTAGGCTTTGGAGGGTGATCTGCTGCTTTCAGAAAAACCTAATGCAGTCCATCTATAGGTCAAGGCGAGTAAGTAACAAAAGATAACTGCAGTTAGCATGAAGACCATGGCATTCCAAATCGTGGTTAATGCAGTTCCTCTGTTGTGTCTTCTGAAAAGGCCCAGCAAAACTATGACTGATAGCAAAGGATTAAATCTGACCTTTCATTACACTGCAGATATATTGAGCTTCTGTGCTGTTTGCACTGCAGAATTTTTGACACTTTCCTCAAACTTCATTTTCACTTCCCCACATCAAAATTATCCAGGTGTCATTAATTAAAGGGTCCATAATGGAGATTTCAACTGGAAAATAAAAAAGCCATCAAAATAAACACTAGCTGGTGTTATGTTATACACCACTCTGTCTTGGTTCATTTCTAAGACCTTATGTGGACATTGAAGTATGATGATTCACTGATATCCTAAGGGAAAAGTCAGCACAGGACCCAAGCTAGAACTCATAGCCTTTGAGGATCCACTTGTACAAATTTGGCTGATAAAGGGACTGATTTGTAAGTACACTTGGCCCTTTGTATCCTCCGTTTCTGCATCCATGGATTCAAGCAATTGCATATGGAAAATGTTTAAAATATTAAAAAAATATTGCATCTCTACTGAACATGTACAGACTTTGTTTCTTGTTATTATTCTCTTAAAAATATAACAACTATTTGCATAGTACTTACATTGTATTGGGCAATTTAAGTAAACTAGAGATGATTTAAATTACTCAGGAGGGTATGTGTAGGTTATATGCAAAATACTATGTAAGTCATTATATTCAAGGGAGTGCAGCATCTGTAGGGCATACTGAAACCAACCCCCACAGATACCTAGGGACAATGGTACAGATATTTGAATCTTATTGTGGTGTTGGGTAATGCAAGTTCACCCCAGATAAAGCTTATCTTTTTTTTTCTTTGAGGAATTAGGGTAAGCATTTGAGATAGAAAGTCTGACATTTTTTCCTCCTGTGAAAGTCACAGCCAAGCTCAGATAAACTAGTTATTCCTCTTCCTCTGTTCTCCCAAGTGCCTGACCTCCACAGTTCTAGAGGATGTGAGGAGGTAAGGTGGGTACTAGGGCATGTGATTCCAATGAGTAATTACCAGCCATTTAAAAAGTCCACAAGTCAAACTACGAAGATTTCTTTTTTAAAATTACGGTATTTCACTGTAATTTTTTCTGAATTCACCTTCTTTTGCCAAAACAATATGTCATTTTTCTAATGATAAAAATGTACTGATAATGTAATGAAATGTAAAAATGATAAAAATTTTCCCAGTTTTCCCCAATGACACTGCATTTTCCTTGGCAGCATGTATTTTGAATTTTTTGCATTCCATTTTATTCTATACAGATTTAAACTCAACATATCTTCCTCGCACAAGGACAATTTAAGTCGTGAACCAAATGCACATTGGTCCACGGACTGTCTTTCCCTAAAAATGGGCAAAATTGTGTCATCTTAGATGGCTGGACTGTTCCTCCCCTGCAGCCATGGAAGAGTCTAGAAGGGCAGTGTTCTGCTTGCGTAAGAGGGAAGGGCAGGATGAGAGAACCGAAAGCTGGGCTCTTGGAATATATGTGGCAGGAAGAGGAAAGTTGAAGCTGGTTGGGAGGAAGGAGAGTGCAGAGTGAATTAGGAGTCTAGCCACAAAGTCGTTTTCCGTGTGACCCTGACGTGTCCGACATTTTTGTTTTAGACTAAAGACATAATAAAAAAGGTACTTTATTTAGGTTAACAGAGCATTATATAACTGGAAAATTTTACAGTTTTATACGTATAGTGAGTAGTGTGTGGAAGAAAAAACGACTGCCTCGGTTTATTATTGGGATAAGATTAAAAAATCTGATGCATTAAGGATGCATTTCTTTTTTTTCTTTTGAAGACAAAAGCTCGGAGGCATAAAATGTAGGTTTTTTTCGGAATGGCAGCCTGTTTGCTGCTGTTTTACTACATCCCCACTGGAAAACCTTTCCATGTTTTCCTAAGGTAACTACGATAAGTTTCCAGTTTCATTAATTAGCAAGCTATGACGCAATATATCATTGCATCTTTAGAGCTCTGGCGCCAGCTAGTGGTAGCAGAGGAGAGCTGTATTGTCGCTTTCAAATCAGAGAGGGTGTCTCTCCTTACAACATGTAATAACTATGGAACTTCACCACAAACAGCACTGAGGACATGTTGTAAGTGTAAATTTGTGTTCATTTTTAAGTAGCAAATATTTCTACTCTGAACAAGGTACCTTCTCATTGATATAAGTCTAAGATGAATGACTCTCAAATGGTTAATAAAGCAGAAACCTCTTAAGATGTTATTTGTAGGTGGCACACTATGAGAAAAATATAAAAATTTCAGGGAAAAGATACTTTATTTGGGACATATAAAGCAGATTTAGGCATGGAGCCCAATCTCTTCTCATATAGAAATAGGTTATGATGGTTTGCAGGAAAACTGAAAACATACGGTATTTAGGAACAAAAAATCTTTGGCAGGCTGTTTCTCTCATTTAATTAAGCCATAACTGACCTTACTAGGGTTATGAACTTCAAATACTAATAAATAAAACTTGAACCAGAGACATTTCTTTCATAAATAGCATGAGCTCTTTATAACTATTACTTATTGCTAAAATCAGTTATTATTAATAGTCTATATGGAATTTGTTATGAAAACAAACTGAAGGTGGTAAAGAACTTTTCTTTTAAATTTCATTCTCATATCCATGTCTGTATCAATTATAGAGAATAAGGGATATTCCAAACTGAAACTTCTTGCAGTATTTTTGGAAGGTAGATCTAGTTTAAGATGAGGTTTCAGGAAGGAATAATTGCTACAGTCTTGCCTCATTGTCAAATTCATGTGTCTGCTATTGATTTGAAGTCTTACCCATCTAAAACATTACATGGTTCAATAGCTGGTCATAATGTTGGTGTGTGAGATTTACATAAACTATATCGTTGTTGTTAGGTGCTGTAGGGTTGGGTCGGACTCATGACAACCCTACCTAGAACAGATGAAACACTCTCCAACCCTGTGCCATGCCCAACACTATTGCCAGTGCTTCTCTTCATGGAGTTTTCCATGGTGGATTGTTTTGGGAATGGATTGCCAGGTCCTTCTCCCAAAAACTGTATCTTAAGCCTATTTTAAACTTTTACCCAAATCTACACATTTCATATTAAAGAGTCAGTTAGCCTTGTTATCAAACAAATTAAAATGTTACCATTTCCCCTTGGCTTTAATAAGCATCCTTTAACTTTTGGCATGTAGTAAGGTCCTGGTTAAAAAGCTTAAAATCTTCAGTTGATCTGTTCTCCTCTGTGTGTCTTTTACCTCTTGAGATGGAAACCAAGGTTATATAATTGAATACATTTCAAATCAGTACTTGAAAGGAAGTATTAGTATTAATTTTTTTGGAAAAAGGTAATTGATTTTATTAAGGTGTATCAATGACAATGGATTAATTGAAAGGGAAGTGAATGATAGAGTTGAATTGTCATAAAATTTTGAGAAGTACAGCAAAATAAAATAATCTATGCTCTTTAAAAATGGCTTTGCAGTATGTGAGTACTTATTTTAAATGCTGAGTTTATCATAGATCTATCTTTAAAACTGTTTAATGGTTGCTTTAAAATATTTTGATGCCTACTATAATCCTTATATAATTTCCCATATGCTGGGAAGTAAATGCTTCAAAATGTCATTTCATCATAATTTGAAATTTACTCATAACGATTTTAAGATTTATCATTTGAGTTTTATTTCTTCTTACTTTTTGAAATTATAAAATCAGAAATTAACTTGATATTGCAAATGAACACATTTGAAGGAAAGAAAATATATCTGAGTATATTTATAGTTTTCCTCTTTAGAGATCATTTTGATTTTCAAATAGTGATATCAGGAAATAACCAGTTCACTCCATTTGAATCTCTTTCATTTGAGATAGTCTATACAATTTTTAGAAAAGAAATAAACATAGGACACCATTTTTACTCATGGGGGGTGTGAATGTCCCTGAATGTGACACCATAAAGACAAACATACAAATAAATGCACTCACATTCACTCTGATGTTCACATTTGAAAAGACAAGGCATAATAAAATGCATATGTACAAATAGCCAAATATTTGTTTGGCTTTTAGATGACATGGTCATGAAATAGCACAGTGTTCCCTTGTAGAATGATACTGGAGCCCTCTGTAGACCGTCCCATTAGAAGATGTTGGCACAGAACGAGGGGACACAGCTGCCAGCAAAGAACTACAGATGGTCCCCTTCATTAGCCTACAGAGCTCCAGGCAGTCATCATGGAGGAGGCCTGGGATCTCACTTGGACAAGATGTTAAGCTAGCCTCCTGTTCAGTGTTATTACTGTTTCTTCAAAACGATCACCTCAGTATGCCCTGTTGGGCTCAGGCTGGCCTATGCAGCACACATGCACAGATTAGAGATGGTAGCACAGTGCCATTTTGCCAAAGGGCATCGCATGATCTTCAGACTGGACTAAGTTTCACAGCAAGTCAGACTTGGGAAACTTCTTACTCTAAATGCAGCAGCAAGGGGGTCTGGGTGCTCCCTGGAGAGGCATGGGTGTAGCCTTAGGAATCCCAGCCACACTCACCTTCGTGTTCATGCTCACTAATAAGGGAGCATTACATGTATTGGCAATCTCCTTTCTCTTCCCGTTGACCCACTGATTTATTGGTGCAATGGTATTTTAATTTTGTTTTATTTACCCTTTATTTATGAATCAACCTTAAAATCAGGGCACCAAGCCCTGGCAGCCGGAAATGTTAGTTAAGTTTAGCAGTAGAAACAGCAGGGGGAGCCCATACTGTTTTATGGTCTGTAGTTTCTCAGGCTGGATTGTTATAATAATAATTATAGTTGTTGTTTTACATTTGTAACATAGATGTTTACAATCTGTGTACATGTATAACGTAGATGTTTAGAACACAGTCACTGTGTAGTAAAGTATTGCAATTTTAAGTCACAGAGAGTCCGTTTTTATTCTTTAATTATTTGAAGCTACCAGGATGCCACTAAGAATAAGTGATAGGCAAGAACTTGGCAGTAAGAATTTATTCCCCATCTTTTAATCCAGACAAAAATCTTGTTCCAAATTTTGTTATCGAAATCAGCTACCATTCATATCACATTCTCTGTAGCTGTTTCTTGTACTTAAAGTTATAGCTTTTTTTTTAAATAAAGAGAAATTAAAACGTACCATTGGATGTTTTTGAGATTGTGGTGGGAGGAGAGGTGCTCTCACAATCACTGCATTATAATATAACCCAGACTCAATTTTTAATTTTAAAGTTAATAAAATGAAGGAGCCCAGTGGCCTTTAACAGTATTTTCCATGCTTGATGAGGTCTGTGGGTCAGTGGATTTTCACTACTGTAAAATAATTCAGAATATTTGAATTGCTTTTTGCTCTCTAAACCATCATAATATCCCTGGACATAAATTTTACATATTATGGCTCATTGTAGGTTTTCTGCTTCATCAGAGGAGAAGGGGGACTGGAGTGATAGACAAATGGCAAATTGGGTAGTTTGGCTGTAACATTAGAAAAATCACCTTTCATTGTGATTCATAAATATGTTAAGAAGAGTTTTGTAAATTTAAACAATTTTTGGATTTCATAAGAAATACCTTAAAACTAAGCATCAACTTTACATTGACAACTATATTGAATATTGGCACTAAACATAGAATTAAAAAATTAAGAGTAGTTTTTTTTTTTTTTTTTTTTTTTTTTTTGTAAAACAATATAGCACAGAATTCTATGATGGAGCAACTGTTTTGTGGGTCAGGATTTCTGGTTCTTTTCATATTGAGAAAAATGCAGTCTCAGAGTGATCAGAAAACTTTAGAGCAGAGAAGTATCTGAGAAGGGCTTGAAGTGTGGAAAAAATACTTTGTGGGGATGGTAGCAGAGTGGAGTGTATAGGTGTGAAAGGGGCAGATCCTTCAGGCAGAAGGAAGATCATAAGCAAATGGCAGTGTTGGAAAGGGCTCTGGTAGATGAGGACATGGGAACTGGGACATATACAGAGGAGCTGTGGGCTGTCTCTGATGTTTAGTTGTGCTGCTAAAACAGTTCAGACTTTATTCCAGTAGCAACAGGGGGATCCAGCAAGGGTTTTAGAGGGAGACATAATAGGAATTGTCCTCCAAGGAGATTGATATGGTGACATGGTCCAGGATCCTCAAAGATTGAATCTAATTGATTTTGCATCAGTATGAGAAAGCCAAATAAAGAAACTATCACTTAAAAGTTACTATTCACATAATTTTAGAATACAATATAAAGCATTTTTGTATTACCTCCCTTGATTACTGTAGTCAATGCTACAATCTTGGAGGACTAGTCCAAGTAAAGTTGGGTATGGTTATTTTCTTTCCATGACTATTAAAAATAACATTTTTACATTTGGGAGGCATTTTATTTTATTATTATAAATGCTAACATATTATTTTGTTTTGTTCTTCTGTCAACCTGGTAAAGTTAACAGATGCTTATAATAAAGGTATTGTAAGCTCCTCCCAAAGCATGGTGTCCTTTCGATTGCATATGTAATATAGATGTATTGATAAGATTAAAAGCTTGTGGTTGTTTATTTTTTTTCTTATTATTTTTTTCTTTTTATTGCGGTACTTGAGGGTTGATCCTAGGGCCTCACACATACTTTGCAAGTGCTCTGCCACTGGGCTTCACCCCTTGGCCCATTTTCTTTTTTTAAATTTTGAATCAGGGTCTCATTAAGTTATGCAGGCTGCCTCTGGCCTGGAGCTCACGATTCTCCAGTCTCCACCACCTGAGCCACTGGGATTACAGGCATGAGCCACCACATCTGGCTCTTCTTCAGTGTTTCTGTGAGGAATTGAGATTATCATTCTATGACTATTTGTTTTAAATAAATGTTGGTTTTAGTTTTGTAGCTGTTTTATACTATGGTATCATAGTTGTATGTGGGGCGTCGCCCTGCTGCTGGACTCGCTCTGGCCGTGAGTGGGAACCAGCCACCAAAGACCTGTCATCTGGTGAGGGGAAGCTGAACACCCAAGAGCTGCACCACCCAGAAAGGAGGCTTATGCCCACGGCTGCTCTGAGAAGCCTTGAAAAAGGCAGGCTCAGAGGCTTCTGCCCATGGTGGCTCCTTGCTTCCTTTCTTCCCAATGAAGACTCCGAGTGCTCTGCTCCAACAGCTCTTTATTTCTTCCTTGTCTGTCCTGGTCGATGGAATGGACCCAGACTGCTCCGTGTACCGCCCTTATATACTCTTCAGGGGCTTCCTGGGGACCAATCAGAGGCAGTCATCCCATGTGGGTTTCAGCCAATCAGAGGGGATATTCAAATTTGGTTTTGTAAAAGTAGCCAGTCAGGGGTGGTTCCAGAACGATCCAATCAGGAGCCATTCTGGGGTTTTGAAACAGCCAATCGGTGTCGAGGGGCTGGAGGCAAAGGAATAGATGCCAGAGCCATCTTTGGGAGCTCAATGACCCTGAGTTCCAGGATGTAGGGCAAAGGTGACTGCCTGGGGAACAAGCCTCAGTCCTCCAAGGGAGCCTAGATAGGCCCTGGGGCGAACTGCCTCTCTAGGCAGTGCCCTACAGTTGTATGCTGCTACAAAGCGTACGGCAGCCGGCAGCCGTAGCACTGTGGCATCTGATCCCATCAAATCTGGGAAGCTAAGCAGGGTGGGGCCCGGTTAGTACTTGGATGGGAGACTGCCTGGGAACACCAGATACTGTAGGCTTGGGAGAAAGACTCAGCAACCCCCTCCCAAAAATCAATCTGCCATTGAAAACCCTATGAATAGCAGAGAAACACTGACAGTAGTGTTTTTCCTGTTGTACGTAGGCTAGCTATGAGTCAGATACTGACTCAACGGCACCTAACAGCAATAGAATGCATACAATTAGAAATAAATTAGAGCGACATCTAATTGTATGTATCATTCAGTATGTCTTTTTCTGAAAAGATTTCTACTTACAGATATGATCTATAAAGTGTATTATATTTGATCCAGAAAGAAAAGGTGTACAATAACATGAAAAAAGGAAAAGGGGGCCATAAATTATAGAGAAGAGATGCAAAACATTTTAGTAACAAACACTATTTAAAAAATTTGAGGAAAACACAGTTTATATGAATAAATTACAAGCCATATATTTTTTAAAGTACCAGAAGATATTGGGGGTGAGGCGGAAGCCCAATAAGACAATTCTCTTCTCTTTTCTTCTCTTTTACTCCCATCCACTCCCTTCCCCTCCCCTTATCTCTGCTCCTCTCCTTTCCTCCTCCTCCTCCTCCTCTTCTGCTTCTGCTTCTGCTTCTGCTTCTGCTTCTGCTTCTGCTTCTGTGTCTACTTCCGCTTCTGCTTTATTTTATTTTATTTTATTTTATTTTTGCCATACTGGGGGCTGAACCCAGGGCCTCACGCTTGCATGCTCTGCAAGTGCTGGACCATTAAGTGGCACCCTGAGCCCATATTTTTACTTTTTGAGACAGGGTCTCGCCAAATTACACAGACTGCCTCTGGTCTCGAACTTGCGATCCTCTGCCTCCACCTCCCAAGCTGCTGGGATTACAGGCATGCGCCACTGTGCCCAGCCTTTTTTTTTTTTTTTTTTTTTTTTTTTTGATACAAGATCTTGCTGAGTACAGCTCAGGTTGGCCTCCAACTCACCATGTTCCTGTGCTGGCCTCCTGAGAGCTGAGATTATAGGTGTGTGCCACTGTGCTGGGATAAGACAATACTTTTCTTCAAAACAGTTTGACAAAAAGTAGGGACTTAGAATAGTTAGTTGTGCAGTATTTAAACTCAATGTGGCACATATGTTTATCCGTTGAACTGGTAGTACCATGATTCATGCAATACATTATTTCTGCCTTATGTGGCTGTAATTGTCATCTTTGACCCTCATGTCAATGCATACTTCTATCTACCTTTATATAAATACCAGGATATAGGGCTCTTTAGGCTCTGTATTTGGCATTATCACAATTTTTGCTTGGCTCAGACAGGGCAGGTTGATTATCATTAAAGTGTTATTTATTTCTATTTTATTAAGACCCTTTTACATTCATGTTACAGGTTAATTTATACTTTTATTTCATGCACTACTTGGCTTTACTGATTAATATGCCCCATGGCATTCAATAAAGTCAGGCAGTGGAGGAAATAAGAGTGGTATTAATTTCTAACATTGCTATAAATTTGCCTTAATAAAACTAGCTCAATAACATTACAGAAGTAATACAATGGATGCCTCCAAATTGTTAACAAAGATGCAACTAAACAATTTTCCTTTCTGAATTTAACATAACTATATTGCCTTTTCTTTGAAGCGTTGCAATGAAACAGTCTTGTCATATATTTTTCCCCTCTTTGAAAGGTAACCTAATAGTTGGCATAATACTACAGTACACAGCCCTCTCTTTGACTTATCCCAAAATGCCATCTTCAGGCTTTAGGTTACAAACTGTGCAAATTATCACAGGCCCATGGGCTCTTTTGGATGAAGGCACTTTTATTTATGTAAGAGTTTTCATGCAGATTAATATTATGTCTCCAGCATCAGTTATTTGTCCTTCTTTGGTGTATTAATGTTTAATCCCAGTAATAAGGCTAGTGAAAATCTATGTGCTAGAATTATTTTTTGTCACTTACCCCACTACTCCCACTCCAATTGCTCAATTAAATAAGGTTACAATCAGGATTTACAGGAACTTATAAAGACAAGCACACACTACCACCCACTGAATTTTGGGTCACAAAGTTTTGATGATTAAAAAATGTACTCCATTATTCAGTAAACAAATTCATATATTAGAAGAGACCATTCTCTCCTCTTTATTAGACTGTAGCCAGGCCAGCCCAAAAAATGATTATAAATTAGAAATTTGCCTTTGTCTTCATTATCCCAAAAGAGTAAGTACATTTTACTCTGAGGTTTTCTCTTTCTTAGCTTTTCAATGATTTCTTTGGATTCCTTTGTTTATGAACTAGAAAGAGATTTGATAGAAAAAAAAAAAGCAAAAGCAACATTTAAAGCCCTCTTTTGCATAAAAATGTCAGGAAATGTGTTCATTCAACAAATATTTATTAATCAGCCATCATGTGAGCTGTAGAGAACTGTGAGATAGTTATGGTCTCTGTCCCCTTATGATATATAGATTTGTTCTTTTATTTACTTAAGTAGAATGGTGAGATTCTCATGTTAGTAAGGAACATATTTTGGGACAGGGAAAAAGTTTTGTCTGTTCTTGAATGGATTTCTAGATTCCTTATATGCTCTCAAGTCAAGCTAGACAAAGTGAGAAGCACCTGTGCCCACGAAACAGTGCAAGAAATAGTGAAAGATGAAATCATCCTTACATCCACCCTGAGCTCTGGGCCCTATTTTGAGACATTGACTAAATCAACTTAGTGGGGTATTTTTCTTCCACTTTAGCTTAAATGAGTATAAGTTTACTGGATAGGTAGCTTTGATGTTTCCTTGTTTCTTTTTGCTCAGCTTTTGGTTAAAATTACAATTCAGATAATTCACAAAAAAAGATGTGCCTTTTCATGTTAATGTATTTATGCAACCTCTAGCTCTGTGAAAAAGTTAAGATTCCATCTTTGCTCTTTCTGCTGCCAAGCCCAAACTGATTCTCTTTGCTCATAAAAATGAGACTTTAAGAAAAAGCATTTCTAAATTACTCCTCAAACCAGTTTTTAGTAATAAATTATCTCCAAGGGAAAATCTACATCCTGAATTCTGAGAATGTCAGTTCAATAACAAACCAACAAATTTAGAGGTTTGAGAGTCCTATCTTAAACAGTTGGTTTTAGCAAGTTTCAAACAACTGGTTTCCAGAAAGCTCCTTATGTCCTGACCTTAGAAAATATGAGGATTCCATTAAGTTAATAATCTTCATGTAACCTGTACTTACAAACATGCCAATGACTCAATGAATTGAATCAATCTATGTGGGCAGTCATCCATAAAATCACTTATTTGTTTCAGAAAATCTGCTTTTTAGCTGCTTTGGGAAAAGAATTTTGAATATTTGACCCAAACTATCATTAATTTTGATGTGTTTTACTAAATTTATGAAGTGGATAGACAAAACCTAGCTTATTATATTTCAGGATGCATTTGACAATGCCTTTGACAGACCTTGGAGATGATCAACACACAAAAGAACTGAAAACAGCCCCACAGCTCTGACATTGGACTAAACTTCTGTAAAAATTTTGTACTATAATCAGTCAGGACATTTTATTTAGGTAAAAGTGGGAAAATCAGGCTTGTTGGTGGAATGAGTTAGACAATGAATTGAGACAGAATATAAGGTTGTATATTTTTCCATAATAGGAAACTGAACAACAACCCCTTAAGACTTTGAAGCGATGCACAATTACAATTGCTTAGAATTCTTCCACTTCAACCTGAATACTCTCTAATCCAAAGCCATTGTAAGTAAAATACAAATGAAGCAATAACAAAAGTGCTCCCCTGTTAGATCCCCATTTTATAAGTAAATCTGAAAACTTTGCTATTGTTGTTAGGTGCTGTGGAGTCAGTGTCTGACTCACAGAGACCCTATGTAAAACAGAGGAAACACTATTGTTAGTGCTTCTCTCCTATTCATAGAATTTTCAATGGCTGATTTTTTTTTTTTTTTTTTTTTTTGGCAGGGGGAGTGGATTGCTAGGTCCTTCTCCCAAATGAAAACTTTAGGAGTCTGTAAAAATGTATTATTTCAATAAGCCATTCTTGCAGCAGTTTCTGGGATATGATGCTTAACAGAATGCATTGCAAAAACATGATAGTTTTGCAAATGTTGGTGTAAAAATAATGTGTGTATAAATCAAATAGAACTTATTTGGTGAGAACTATACTACACTGATGCAATTTTAAATTTCAGATAGTCTCAACTTAAATCATGAGTGAAATATACTAATTTTTCAAATGATCTGAGCTCAGCAAAATACATGTGAATGTAAGACAAAGGGTGTGAAGATTTCTCCCTCCTGTATTTTTTTTTTAAAACAACTATTCTAGAGAATTACTACTCTTTGAGGATAGGATATTATTTTCTCTTTGAAGGGAAACATTGTACTCTGTAGTATGACTTAGACTGTCTTTTGTGTCATTTTTAATACATTTCCTGTTTAAGGAAATGACTATTTTTTTTTTTAACATGATGGCTTAAGCTTCAAAATAAGTGCTGCTGACTTTTAAAATGTCTTATCTTACCAATGTAATTCTGGGCATGAAGAATAAAGTGTGGAAAATGCTTGTCATAGTAATCCTATTTTCATGAGATTCTCCTTTTTTGATTGAAGTGGCTCAAGTTTGTTTCTTTTTTTGAGGGGAGGAGCAGTTGGGAGAGGGAAAGTAAGTTCTGTAAATAAACAGACCCTTCACTTTCAGGTTAATGAAGGATAGTGAGATTTTTTAAAAAGTACAAGCATATACCATATATATAATATAAATTACAGATCAGGAATGACTTCCATAGATCTTGTCCTCCTATTTGCTAGGCTGTGCAAATGTCCTCATAAAGGTTTATCTAATCAATTCTATTTTCTTTTTTCTTTATTTTTCTGTTTTTACTGCATTCTTCAAAACCATCATTTTATTTTATTTAATTCTAGTTTGAAGTATGGGGGGCCTGAACTCAGAGCCTTAAACATTTGCAATCACCGTATCCCTGATCTAGACCCTCAGACCCCATTTAATTTTTTTTTTTAATCTTAAAATAGGGTCTTGCTAAGTTATTCAGGCTGCCTCTGCCCTCAAACTTGAGATCCTCCTGCCTCCACCTCCTTAGTTCCTGGGATTACAAGAGTGTGCCACTGTGCCCAGCCAAACAATATATACTATCAATTTTTTTTGGTAGTACTTGAGGGTTGAACCAAGGGCCTTGCAGATATTGTGCAAGTGCTTTACCATGGAGCTATACTCCCAGCCCCATCATTTTAAGTTTAGTAAGATTTTAATTGAAACATTAAACTCAGAAAACAAGAATAGCAAAGGTTAAGTTTTATGATGTCAATTTTTTCATGTTATGTGCTTGAGGCACATAACATGAACAACATACCTGACTGACATGTATTTGATAGAAGATGTAGATAGGTATGTTGTGGAATGCTAGCATTTCCTGAATAGAACCTATACTTTCATTTAATTTACTTTAGTTCAGATATTTTTTCAGTTATATATCTCCACATAAGCCAGGCATATGTTTAAGGGTTTTTCTTTGGGGAAAAAATAGTTACTGAGACCATACTTTTAAAACCATGATAACTCATAGTTTTGAAAAGTACAGAGCATTGTAATGAACAATTAGTAAGTCATCCTCTGTGAAGTAACTGTCTTAAATGTGCATCAATAATAATAAATATTTGTTGCATACTTATTTGTGCTAGGCAATGTGCCAAGTGCTTTGTGTATATTAGTTCATTTAGCCTCACAAGAAAGCCTTGGGTTCCATATTTTTACTGTAATTTTATAAGTGAACAAAACTGAAACTTAGAGTTTCATCAAGGTCCCATGGCTAGCTAAGTGGTAGAGACAGGATTTGAGCTCATGGCTATCTAATTATACATAAAATTTATTGAAGAAGATGAGAGAAGTTTAATTTACCTGCACATTTTTGATTAGTTAAATATGTAGAAAATAGAACAATTATGACAAAACCAAGAAATGTTAGAAGCCAGGGCTCAAGAAATAAGGATGTGATACATAACTCATTTTCCCCCAGGAGAGGGCGAGGGTGGGGGCGTTATAGTAGGGAATGTACAAAGGCTGTTCTGTAGACGTATGGAGTGGGCATTGATTATTTTCTGGAATCATTAATTCACTTAACTAGGTTTTTGCTGGTCTGTTTATTGGTGGATGATGGTGAATAAGAAACATGCCTGCCATCAAAGAGTTTCTAATCTTTTGAGGATGTAGACCATCCACAGACACAGGGTGGTGGTTCAAGAATGATCACAGGTTACACCTATTACAAAGGATGTTGCATGGTCAAAAAAAGGGATGGGTAATGGGGGCGGGGAATCCTCCTTCTGAGTTTTAAACCTTATAATAGGCAATATAGTGAAGGATAAATTTGGGACGGTGGAGCCTTCTAGGCAGAGACAGCCAGTGGTAGAAAAGCACAGCCCAAATGAAGACAGGTGGATTAGCTGAACAGTCGATGAACTTGAAGATAGACCAGAACTTCAAAAGCCAAGGAGAAGAGAGGTTCGTATGCAGGTTCTGGTAAAAAGGCACAGGGAGATTTAGGGTCAGGACAAGTACTATGCCTACCAGGTGAAGAAGGGGTTGAGGAGGACCAGCCAGGGGGCTGTTGCTGGCAGGAGGGAAATGAAAGGGCCAGATTGTGGGCAGTGGGAAGAAGGGGACAATTTGGGGAATCAAAGAAAACAGAGAGAGGAAAGTTTCAAGGAGGAAGAAACAGTCAACAGTATCCAACAATCTAGACAAAATGTGCTCCTTGTGTTCAGCAGCCAGAAGGTCCCCGGTGATTTTGCTAGAGGGGTCTCAGGTAAGTGGTTCACAGAGCAGCCCTACTGGCTGGAGTGACCTGAAATGACTGGAAAGGAGATTCAGTGAGTGTGATCTCTGAGTTTTCTCCTTTTCTGTTCCCTGTGTGATTTCCTCCTTTAAATCCAATTCAGGGAAAGGAAAAAAGGAAAATAAGTAAAACCCTCACTGAGTAATGAATGAAAACCAGGACATGGTGTAAGCTTCCTTATGATCCTATGATGTAGAGAGTACTGTGTTCTTTATTTTATTGTGGCAAGCAGAGGCTTCGAGAGGTTTGCACCAGTCCAAGGCCCACAGTTGGTAAATAGCTGGACTTTAGTTCATATCCAAGTCTAATTCCAGAGCTCACCATCTAACCACTACCCTTTTGTATTTATTTACTTCTTTTTATCTTTTGAAAAGCAATTATTATTGAAGAATTTGGAGGGAAAGTTTCTTATCATAATAGAAAAAGCACTGAAGTTGAATGTTGTGAAGAAACAGCACGGTACAGCAGTGGCTGCAGTGGCTGGCTGGGAGGGCAATGGGCCAGGGTGACAGCCAGAGAAGTAAAGTGTCTAAAAGGACAAGTGCTAAGACAAGAAGTTATCTGAGGTGGAGAAACCACCAAGAACTGAGGCACAGAATGGGGAGGGCTTAAGGGGATTTACTGTGACTAAGATTAAAATTCCCCCAAATGCCTTTGAATAGTGCAATACACTGCAACAAATTTCAGCCTTGCTCTTCTGTCTCACTGGTGCACCATGGCCTGCCTCCACCTCAGGGTCCCATTTCAGAGGGTTAACTCAAGGACATCCTCAGAGGGACAGCTCGGTGCCGGGGGCTGCTGTGTGCCCCACATAGAGAAAGGGTGCCAAACAGCATGCAAGAAGGAAATTGCTCCTGGTGCCACTGGGTCAGGCTTTGGACTTGCACCCCAAAAAAGTTGTCTGCTGGGTTGATGGTCCAATGGGGCAGTGACAGGACCCACCCAGATGCATGGGCCCCATGCTGCAAGTAGCTGCAGAAGTCCTTAACATTTTCCTACAGGCATCTACTTGTTCTGAGGGCCAAGGCCATGTCTAGAGAACAAATTGGATGAAATAATTAAGAAAAATCCTCCTTTTAGAATTGACTTTTCATGCTTGCTCTTCTCTTGGCTCCTCTTATGTCTGTTTGCAATCAGAGCTAAGGAACTTATTCTTACCAAAACCTTGAAGGATGGGCAAACCTATTATGCTCTTTTTCCTGATGCATTTTTGAAATGACCATTGGATGTGCTTCTTTTTCTTTCTTTCTTTTTTTTTTTTTTTTTTTTTTTTTGAGTACTAGGGGTTTGAATCCAGGGCCTCCCACATGCTAAGCAAATGCTCTGCCACTGAGCCATGTCCCCAGTCATCTTTTCTTTTCTTTTTTTTTTTTTCTTTCTTCTTTTGAGACAAGGTCTTGCTTAAGTTATACAGGCTACTTCTGGCCTTGAACTCTCGATTCTTCTGCCACTCAGCCTCCTGAGTTGCTGGAATTACAGGCCATGGCACTCAGTCTTATTTTGCATTTTCACTGTGAAAAATAAGACATAACAGAACATAGCTTAAGTGACCAGTCAGATGAAGTGTCCTCAGATGTTCAGGAATGGCCTTCTGTGTCCTTCCCTGCCTCATAGTGACCCCCCCTCCCCCGGCCTGGCTCTCGGAGGCAACCACTAGCCCAACTTTTGTGGCATCATTTCCTTGCATTTCTCTGTAGTTTTCCCATCAAGGTTATACATTTCTAAATAACAGAGTTTAGTTTTGCAAGTCTTAGTAGTACATGTGAGTGGAATTATGTGTATTCTTCCTTGTCTTGCTTCTTTTGCTCAAATTATCCTCTAAGATTTATCCATGTTCAGTATGGTGTTAGTGTATTCATTTTCAATGCTGAATAATATTTCATTGTATGAATTTCATGTTACTTATCCATTTCATTGTTTAGGAACTTGCATGTTATTTCCAGTGTTCGGTGACAATGACCAATGGTGGACCCCCCTACCCCCACTTTTGGAAAAGTCCCCCTTTTCTATTCAAGAAACTCTAAGAATGTGATTTAAATGTCTTTAAATATTTTAGAGGGTTGGAAATCTTTCTGATCTTCTTGAACTGGTGGTTCCTGTGGGGTTTCTGGTTTGCTAATTCTTGTGACCAAGCCTGAGGAGTACGAGGAGCATTTCTAAATTAAATGTTTAAAGAGGTCAGGTGAACTGAGAAAACAAAGAAACAGTTATTACAGATCTCCCATTTCCCCTAGCTCTTCCACTTCATTGTTGCAATCTTAGCTAAATGCAGTCAGCTTGCATATTTTCCTACATCAGTCCTTTGATCAGTAGAGTAATTTCTTTTCCTTCCTCTGTACAAATCTTTTGATTGTGGTAAGCTCATTCTTTGAAGAACAAACATGGTAAAAAATATTAACAACTTGAGTAATTTTTAGCAACTATCTAAAATAACTGATTTTTCAGAGGATAAAAATCTTACCAATTTTAATAAAGTGAATTATTGAAATATAACACAACCAGTAATAAGATTAAAGTGTATCACATATTTAATTACTATTATTTTTTATGGTACTTGGGGGGTTGAACCCAGGACCTCACACATGCTTTTGCAAGTGCTTTGTGACTGAGCTGAACCCTCAGCCCATTTTTCACATTTGAGACAGGTTTTTGCTAAATTATAAAGGCTGCCTGTGACCTCGAACTCATAATCCTTCTGCCCTGCCTCCTGAGTTGCTGGGATTACAGGTGTGAGCCACCACGCCTGGTTTCATTTAATTAATTATACCATAAAGACATAGTATAACATAGTGGATCAGAATGTAGGCTCGGGAATTGGAAAGGCAGGGCTGAGATTTCAGCTCTGCATCTTATTCCCTGTGTCACTGTGTGAATTTCTCTCTCTCTCTCTCTCTCTCTCTCTCTCTCTCTCTCTCTCTCTTGTTGTTTGGTACAGGGGGTTGAACCCAGGGCCTCAGGGTTGCATGCTTTGCAAGTGCTGGACCACTGAGCTGTACCCCCAGCCCATTTTTTTGCTTTTTTTTTGAGACAGGGTCTCGCTAAATTACTCAGACTGCCTCTGGCCTCAAACTTGCAATCCTCCTGCCTCCACCTCCCAAGTCACTGGGGATTACAGTCGTGTGCCACCGCGCCTGGCACTGTGTGAATCTCTTAACCTCTGGTGTTCAGATTTCCTCAATTATAAAGGTAAGGATAATCCTAGCACTGTACTTATGTTATAGGGCTATTGTGATCATCCAGTAAGTGCTTAACAAAGGGCTTGCTTTAGTAAAGCTCAATTAATGTGGATCATTGTTGATATATTTAGCTCATCAAAAGGGCACTATAAGCAGAGTGTTTATTAACAGATCTTGACAGAGACATCATCTGCTTATGTCATGGCTATTTATTTAACATTTAATAGGCTTTTCTGAGGTAGAAGCTCTTGATCAAACAAAAATATTATTTGTGGAGATGAGACAATTAGGAAATCATAAAAAAGCGGCAATTTAAATAAAATGTGTTTAGAACCATAAAGAAGGAAGTGGTTGTGAATCAGCCAGAGGTACAACTTCCAGGAGTGGCATTTTGAATTTAAACTTAAACTGAGTCATCCACAGGACTTTGCCAAGAAGAAAATTGAAGTTCTTTCTTCTGGAAAATATGTGTGTGCAAAAAATAGAGGGGGAAATGAACAAATTCTTTTGGGGAATCATAAGAATGGGAATTTTTGGGGTGAGGAAGGGAGAACTAGTTGGTGGAGTATTTTATGAGCAGCGTCTTTAAGACTCGTATTTATCAGCTGGGAGGAAAAATAAGAATTCAATTCCATTTGGACTGGCTTCCTGAATCATACACCCATTAAAGAAAAGTGGTAATATTTTGGTAAAATAAACTTTCCATATTTTCCTTTTCTTAATAAACATAAATTAATGAAGCACTCTAACAGTTCAAAAATTAAAAACTTATGTTGAAAAAACTTGTCTTGAAATGTTTGGGAAAGAGTTGACTCATGTGCTTGTTTGTCGTTATCGTTCTTTCTTTTCCTTTTAGGTAAATCTACTTCCCCACTGCTTAGAGGATAGTATGAAGACAATCACATTGGTCAGCCATAGGGATCGTTCACAGTGTTACGTAATCCCATGCCCCAGACAACCCAGGTCAACAGAATCCACTAGGTGGCGCCCACATCTGCTGCTGCCCATGCCCTTCATGGGAGGCAGATCGTGAACTGATGTGGGTTTTATAAGCGTCACTGGAAGAGTTAAGTGTGGTCCATTAACTGCAGCTTACCTAAAGTCTGCTCCACAATGGCATAAGCTTGGGGTTAGGGCTCCTTCAAACTATTGCTGTAATGGAATCCCAAATATGGGCGACGATTGTGTGGCTTTGAGGACGAGAAAGCCTGCAGTTTGCTGTATGAGACAGCAAGGAGGAGGGAGACAGGCTTCCAGCTGCAGTTCGCAGCCTGTGCAACCTCAAGCCGAAGGCTGGAGACATAGAAGCCGTCTAGAAGCTACTGCTTAATGCCAAAATATTGATTTAGGCAATGACACGGCTATTTGTGGGGAAGGGAAAAAGAATCAGGAGGAAAGGATCAAAAAGATATTATTTTAACATTGGTTTTCATACAGGCATGATTTTCTTTCATTTCTGACAAACAATTGAATGCTGCTTGACAAGCCAAATCAAAAATCTTTTCTGATGCAGATTTCAGAGAGTAGAAAATGAAGGTAGTTCGTTTTCCTTTTGAGTAATAATGGAAAATTTCCTTTATTTTTCATGTGAAATGCTGATTATTTTATATTTTCTTACGATTCTTCTAAAAAGTGACAGATCTCTTCTTTCCATTTGGAAGTACAGTAGTGGGTAATGATTTTGGCAGCATTTTCATGCTTTTTTCACGTTTGTGGAAGCCCATTTCTCATCATTAGGCCACACATGCAGATAAGAAAGATGAGTCTTCTCCTGGTGCTTGTCACATCAAGGTTGCTGCTTAGGTGATTAAAAAGATGCAGCCGGGATCTTGAAAACAACATCTTAGGAAAGGTAATGCAAACCCAGGAACAGATGAAAATCCATGACAGATCGGGCATAACCAGCCTGGACAGCCCTCTTCTAAGTACATATGTGCCTTTCAGCTTAGGAACAAACATAAGATGCTGTTCTAATGCGGCTATTAAAACCCTGACCTATGCTGGCCCCACAGACTAAGGTTTATTTGCAGCCCCCTGAAGGTGATGAGATGCAGGAGTAGGCGTTTTTATGCAGTATTGCTTAGGAACTCAGAGCGACCCAAATGCTCAATGCAGCTGCTCATCGGTAGGTTCAAGGGTATGGAGGTTCTTTAATTGCAAATCAGCAGGCTCATTGTGATTCGATCAAAATAGATTTTGTCAATTTTAAACTTCCTGTGGAATAAAGAAGCATACCTTCTCTCTTACTTGTCAGGGATTCTTATTCCTATTTCCATCCCTTGCTACCATGTTATTGGGAGGATTTAATATGGACTTCTTGAGATCTCCCCAGGGTTCTAATTTTGGTTCAGGAATATGCAATAGGTTAACATACACAGAAAAAACATAATTCTGGGTTTATGGAAATTGTGTAGCAGTTCAGAGCTATTTCTTAAAAATGTACTTTCCTAATAATTTTGATAGTCTAGAAGTAGATGAGTGGCCATTATATGCAATTCTGGAAGGCATTTTGCCTGGCATTCAGTTGGTTTGTTTATTATTTTGAAGGAGAAGAATCAACATGCAGTTTAATACAGAAGTAAAGCGCTTTTTTGTAAAAGGAAATATTTATTTTTATTTACCAAAATATGGTACTTCAATACACAACTAGAAAAAATGCTTTCTGGTATGTTACTAGAGAAAAATCTAGAAATGACAGAAAGGATGTCTGAAAAACAGATTATGGTTAGCAATATAAATCTCTAGAAGTAATATACTTTTCACCTCTGGGTGCCACTGTTCAACTGCTTCTTGTTTTTATGACATTTGAAAGCCAATGCTTCCTGTAGGTATATTCTTAAAAGAATCTGTTTAAAAGACATTTCCTCTATCTCTAGTTATCTGCTAAATAACTTTTTGGCACATGGATGTAAATTCAGCATGGATGTGACTTGCCATTCTAATTACCAATGATGACCAAATAATATTAAAGGTTGTTTATATGGGCAATTGGCCAGGTTAAAAGTATGATTTCATCTCCTGTGGAAATGAACCCTGTATTTACCTTTTCGGTATGCATTTAAACAGAAAAAAAAAACAACAACATTAAAACACAAGAGAATTTTAGTTTAAATTTGTTTTCACTTGTCACTTGATTTTAATTGTATAAAAATATTTCAGTAGAAGTCAATTTTGTAAAAGAGAAGCAATTACTAGGCATTTGTTGTTGTTGTTGTTAGGTGCCATCGAGTCGGTATCTGACTCATAGCGACCCTCATAGGGTTTTCAATGGCTGACTGTTTCGGGATTGCCTTGGGAGTGGATTGCCAGGTCCTTCTCCCATTACTAGGCATTGGGAAGGATTAATCAGTTAAAATATAATTTTAGGAACCTAACATTGTTAACTTGGATATTACTTTTCACTTAAATTTGAAGCTTAACTCCTTCAATATTTAAAAAAACCTACAGAAATATGTCTATATATTTTCAGCATTCTTAATTCTCAGTTGTGGTTATTTTAATAAACAATAATAATATTTATAATTTTTCTAAATGTATGAGCAATCTTCTTTTTTTACCAACTGGATAGTAAATTAGTATTCTGTACCAAGAAACAAGTGCATTTGTTTGGTTGGTTTTTAAATCTCTGTTTATTTTAAACCTGGGGTTCATCAGAAATGCCAGAGGAAGGGGTTATAATGCCAAAGTTAATGTTGTTTTGTCATATACAAAGTAGCTAATCTAAAAATTATTGATTGATATTCTCCCTCTTTTAACTCTTTTAGGACTCAATATTTAAAGCAAAACTAATTTATCTAGGTGTTCTACTGCACAAAATTAATTCTACTGGGACTGGTGAGGCCAAGCCTCATTATGGAACAGTTCCTCTTGCTGAACTAGCCTAAGCCTGATGTTTAGTGGGATACTTTTTCAAAAATTTTCACAACAAATATTTAACCCTTGAGAGGCTGGAGAATTGATCTTCAGTATTATACTTGCTAGGGCATTCTCTGGGATCATAGGAACATTAAAATGAGAGTATCTCTTACTCTTGTGGGTGCTGCCTAGGACTTTGAAGTTGGACAATTACTTTTGTGTGTACTAGAAGGACTTTGCCTTTGTGATTCATGGGCCAGAATTGATGTATTCATTAAAAAAGTTTCCCATTCTGTAATTTGTGTCACATAAGTATATTGCTGACCTTGTCTTTTTTCATTTATGTGTTAATAGTGAATTTACTTCTTTGCCTAGTTGTTTAGATTGCATAGCAAGCTCTACGACTTTCTTTGCTTAAGTGTATGACTGAATCAGCTGGTTATTTGCTGTTTTGTGCCTACCTCCAGCCTACGAGTGTAACTGTTAAACATTAGGTATTTGTTGCAGCTACAAAAGTAGTTTATCATTTACATTTTCCTTTTTTTAGTGTATGTGGTTTTCTATTAATATCTGTGCAAATATTGATGGATTTTTTTTGTGTGTCAATTTTTTTTTTGCGTGGTGCTAGGTTCAAACCTAGGGTCTTACACATGCTAAGCACACACTTTACTACTGAGCTATACCCTTAACCCCCAAATAGCAATTTTTATGTTGACTTTTTGTCTGTCATATAGCAATTTCTAATGATTAGGCCATATTCCACTGGAAAATATCTTGCATTTTAGGGTTCTTTTCTAATTCAGGGCATTTCACCTATTTTTTTTCATTGAATTAATCTTCCTCATTCAAAGTGCCTCATTTTCCTCTAGAATGTACAAATTTGCTGTAATATATTTTCTCTTTGTGACTGGCAAGAAATATTTATTTGGTGATAGTGAGGAGGCCTAATTCACCAATTAAGTCTTTCACAGAGAACAAAATAGTAGTCACCTTGAGGGTGGTTAGGTGTCTTTTCAAAATTTCATTTCAATTTTTGCAGTGCTGGGGATCAAACCTAGGGCTTTGCACATGCTAAGTATTTGGTCTACCACTGAGCTATAATACCAGCCACATTGTTAGGTGTCTATATGATAGAAAGCAATAATTTAGTCTTTAGTAGGCTGCTTGAGATACTCACATCCCCTCCATACCAAGAACTGACAGATTTCCATTAAACTAGCAGATTGACTTCTTGTCTACGTCTCACAGAGCTGTACCTCTGGAGGTGTCATATTTACACTGTGAAACCTGATTCATCAATTTGAACTCATTCTATCTGAAAGGGGGTAACAATTGCTGTGTTTTCCTAATGCAAAAATAGCCTAAATAAATTGTTCCCAGCTATCATTAAATTACACTAACAGAATGAATAAATACTCATTTAGACAGTGTGGTGATCACAAGAAGAAAATCTCATTGGTTTACATAAAATTAAAAATTTAAAACTACCTATATAATTCTGATTGTCTTAAATAGAGTAAAGTAAAAGTAGCTTTAAAAAAAGCTTTGCGGAAACATAGACTGTCCAGGTAATTTAATTTGTCTGTAAAGTAATAGTTTTACTAGAGACTCCTATCTCGAGAAACTGAATTCTCAATCTATAATGTGGCCTGTGTTTCTGTTTTAAATCCATTATAAAAGGTATTTATGCACCATAGATGCCCCTCTTTGTATTCTTGTCAGCCTACATGCACTAAGAAAGAATAAACTTTAATAACTCATAGATAGTTAATAAACATTAATTATTAATTAGCATTTTAACTATAATCGCCAAACAGATGCAGATCTATACTAGTTTAAATCCTTTCACAATAAATAACAGGGTATAGGAAATTTTAGGAAAGTTCATGGTTCTCTACAAGGAAATGTGCTTAGAGTTTAGAGGGGAACATTTTTACAGTTTCTTTTTTTATATCTACATCTTCCTTCAGCAGATGTCAGTACGATCAATCGACAGTGAAGGAACAAACTCAAAAAAAAAAAAAAAAAAAAAAAGGAAAAGGAAAAGAATACCCCCTCCCTGGTTTTCAATTTATTTTTTTATTTTAGTTGGAAATTCCCAACTGAATAAATTTTTTTTTTTCAAACTTAAATGCATCCTGGGAACATACTGTTCAGGATTTTGGAATGGGAACTTCAAACGAAGTTGGTAAGGGCGGCAAATGCGTAAGTGGAAACTTTGAGGAAACTGGCAACGAGAGACTGGAAATCGGGCAGTCATTCACGCTTTACTCCACCACCCTCTGCATGTGCAAGTACAAAGCAGGAGCTGGCACGGCTGTGAGTCAGAATTCTCCTCTCAGGAACTGAGTGGAGAGAGATTCCCAGCATCTGTTTCCTCAACTATCACCCAGAGGATACTGGTGGTAAATCACAGGGAACAAAAATAGCCTCAGAAATCCAGTTTCAAACAAAAAAGACATGGTGGATGTTAGATAGTGGTTTGCAGTATCCCCAAATTCCTCATAAGCTAATTAACAAGTACATTATTATTATATTGATGAATTATATTGCATACATTGCTTACCTAAATGTTGAGTAAAATCTTGAATTTTTTATTGTCTGAGTTGAACTATATCCTGAATTACACTGTTTGATATTAACATCTGAACCATTTAGTTGTATAAAGGATGGTCTATGGTCAGTACTCACAAATGTTAAAGCTTCACTTCAGATAAAATAAAACACATATTTTCTATAACATATATATATTTTTTTAAAAAATCCTTCAGGCTTCTTACCATAATGTCAATTGTCAATAGACTAATAAGATTCTTTGCATTTTGGCAGCAAGAAATTTTTATGGCTAGAATCTTTCACCCAATTTAAGATCCTTTAAGGTTCTGTTTCACACATAGGAAAGTATTTTTTAGGCCTGGCTAGAATTGTTGTAATTTGATATTAAGTTATAGCTTCAGATTTTCAACAAATATAGCAGCTGTAATAGATGAGATTAGCAAGTGGTGAAAAGTTCAAAGCATTTAATGGAATTGATCTACTAAATTAGCATTGACAATTTTTAGTGGCTATCTTAAATATACATTATTATCATGAAAGAATTAGTTCAATTAAGCCTTTACATTTGGGAGGGGCCTAGTCTGACCTTGTTCTACTCAATGTGAAAAGTGAGAGGGCTTCTGGGTTTATTTAAATTTGGTGCTAAATCAATAGGTTTGGGGGACCCATTCACTTCTTTTTGGAGAGGAAGAGAAACTAAAGGCTCTCTAGGGTGATGGATAAGTTGTTAGAACAGTTATATACTGCAAATAAAAGCAATGGTCAAAGAATAGAATAATATATAGTTGGTAAATCCATAAGAAGAATCAAGAGTCATGTTTATTTCTCACCATTTGTTATTACAACTATATTTACTGTGAATATGGAATGCATTTTGGAACTGAAAGAATTATATTGGATTAAACATCAGGTTTTACTTAGGATATTTTGAATTAAGAAATTACCAGGTAATTAACAAAAATAGAAAGCTATGCAAATATAAATGAAGAAATAAGTATGGGATTTTCCAGAAATTGATTTCCTATAAATGCACAGTATATTTTATATTCTCTTGGTATAGACTTCTATGATGTCTTGAACATAAATATCATGAAAATAAAACTGAGTTTCGCATTTTCTGTTTAGTTGCGCAAAGCTTCTGATGATGGCTGATTACTCACATTTATCATAAATTTGTGGATTCTTGGCTCTGGATGAGGCTTGCTTAAGAAGCTAGCTCCTAAATTCGTAGTTTTACATGTGAGTCACTGGAGCTGGGGAGATAGCTTTTTGTTTCTTTTTCCTTTTTTTATTAGTAATTATTTTTTTAGCTAGTGTACCACTCAATGGGTTTCATCACGACATTTCCATACATGCATATCATTGTACATTAGGAACTAGCTCTTTTGCAAAAACATTCAGTAAAATTTATTTTAGCTGAGTTTTTGTTTGCTTTTGCTGTTGTTATCCATTACAATATCTAATGATTGGGTTCCTTAGTCTGGGCTTCTAATCCTGACATTTTTGGACATTTCTAAGAGAAAAAGATAACATCCTTTGTGTAAGATCTCCTCAGAAAGAATATTGTAACTAATTTACCCCAGATTTCCCTTCTATAAACTGAATAATCCAATTCTCGTTTATCAACTCCTCAGCTTTTCTAGGTTTTCCCCTGAATGTTCAGCAAATTATTCATAACCATCTTTAAATATAGAGCTCCTCACGGAGCTTAGTGCTTTTGTGGTGTGTCTAAGGAAGATGGGAGATGATCTTATTCATTCTTAAGGATGTTTCGAAAACTCTTTCACTACCTGGCTCTGCTAGGTGCTGGGAATGCAGAAAAAACAAAAATACAACAAAAAACAAACCAAACCAACCGAACAAAAATCTTGAGGGAGAAAAACACTTGCTGATCAACAATGGTAATATGTGATAAATGCTAATATATCATTCTACTTCTGAATCAATTGTCAGATCAGTATTTTATATTTGGTTTTTCCAAGACATAGTCTCACTATAGATGAGGCTGGCCTGGGACTTGCTCTGTAACCCAGGCTGGTCTACAACTCACTGCTATCCTCCTGCCTCAGACCCCCCAGTGCAGGAATTACAAGGCATACACCACTGTGCCCGGCTGAGGGCAGTATTTCAAACTGCTAACACAATGCCTTTCTGCAGTGGTAGCCCTGTGGCATCCAATCCCGTCAGATCTCGGAAGCTAAGCAGGGTCGGGCCTGGTTAGTACCTGGATGGGAGACCGCCTGGGAACACCAGAAGCTGTAGGCTTGGGAGAAGGACCTGGCAACCCCCTCCCAAAAATCAATCTGCCATTGAAAACCCTATGAACAGCAGAGAAGCACTGACAATAGTATTTCCCCCATTGTACAGAGGGTCGCTATGAGTCGGATACCCACTTGATGGCACCTAACAACAACAACAACACCACAATGCCTTTGGATAGTCAGATTTCTATCCAAATAATTTCTAATTCTTTATCTCCTCCAATTCTTGGAGGACATTTTTTCATACTATGATTAAATCTGTCTTTCATTTCTTATTAATGATACAATTTCATCTTAAACAGTTATTTTACTTTCTGAACATGTTTTTTGGCACCTCTGTTGTTCAGTTTGCTATCACAAAATACCTTTAATGACCTCCTAAATTTGAGTCTTTTAGTTTTAGTTAGCTTTTAGTTCCAATAGCAAATGATCAGTTGTTTGGTCCTGGTCATATTTGCCCAACATGTCTTGTAGGATAGGATAGAAAGCCTTTCTAAAGTGAAGCTAGGTTTGATCAAGACCTACCAGATTTTCCACTCGCTATGTGAGAAGATGACAGTTTTATTACCAACACAGGACAAGTTTCCTGTGATACTGTATTGGCTATTAATTATTATTTAACTGGAAAGACTCAAAAGTTCTGGTTATTTTGATCCTCCCCCCCATCTTCAGGGATCTTATTCAAAAGTAGAGACAATAATTTTTTCCCCACCCACTTATTGTTGTCAGATGGAAAGAATCAGAGCTGTGCCATCAGAAAAGAAGTGGGCAAGTCCTACATCCTGGTTATAATCTACCACAGGGTAATTTAGCTCCTTCATAGTCCAGCACTAACTTTTATTTGGTCACTGTAGTTAAGGTTTCCCCATTTATTCATTTGTAACCCACCATTCAGGATCATTGTAGTAAAACTGGACATGATAGATGGCAAAATTAATGACTACAACCTGTAATTCCCCATCTAGAGGTTAGCATTATTTCCATTTTGGTATTCCTATGTATATTGGTGTATGTGTGTGCATGTGTGTGTGGAATGTGTATACTAAATATATATACATATGTGTATATATACATATTTTGCAACTTGTTTTTCCACTTCATACTTTATAGAGTTCATTTTCTAAAGTAAGGCATATCGTATAACCATAAGAATTCATCTTTTCAATATTGAGTCTCAACTGTGTTCTTTTTATTGTTCAATAATACTTCCCTAATTCTTTGAGTAAAAGGAAACCTGCCCTTCACACATACCTTTCTTGTAGCACTCTTTGTTAATTTAAATGGATTCCTTATTATCTTAGTAACTATAGTCTCTAAAAGTAGGCTCTGTGTATGATATACCCTTTTGTTTTTAAAATTCTAGTTGCATGAAAAATATTTATTGAATACATGAGTCCATGAAATTTAATAATGGAAATTGAAATCTTGGAACTTTGTGTTTCGATTTTAGTTCTGCCTCTGATTTTACTTGGCAACTCAGTTTTTCCATGGATGGTATGAAAATAAAGCAATTTCTCACTTATCTAGCGTCACCAAGGAGTGAAGTAATGCTGCTACAGACCTAAGGTACAGCACAACTGAAAACAGTTTCTTAATATTAGCCATTTTGGATGAAGATTTCCTTCCTTTTTTCTTTTCTTTTCTTTTCTTTTCTTTTCTTTTCTTTTCTTTCTTTTCTTTTCCTTGCTTCCTTGCTTCCTTCCTCCCTTCCTTCCTTTCTTCATTTCTTTCCTCTTTCTTTCTTAGTGCTAAGAGGCTGAACCCCAGAGCCTTATGCATACTTTGCAAATGCTCTACCCCTGAGCTGCAGCCCCATTCCCCACTTTGTTCAATTTTTTTATCTTGAGACAGGGTCTCACTAAGTTATACAGGCTGCCTCTGGCCTCAAACTTGCAATCCTCCTGCCTTTGCCTCATGAATCGCTGGAATTACAGTTATACGCCATCGTGCCTGGCTTGGATGAAGATTTCTGATGACATACTTTATGACTTAAGCAAATAAAACATATTAATGTGAACATTTAGAAAATATAAACAAAGTCCCTCATAATTCTACTACCTAGAAGTGAATATTATTTTATTGAATGTCCTTCCAACATTTTCTATGTATACATATGAAATATTATTTTTGCCATATTTTTAATAAAACCTCGATCATAAAAATTACTATTTATAACTATTTTTCTCATCAATATAAACATCTTTCCATGATAATAAATTTATGCCTAATAATCAGTGTTGATGATTGTATAGTATTCCATTATGGGAATATGCTAGGATTTATGTATTCTATTCTTCTCTTATTGACTATTTTATCTACTTGATATATTATACATTACAAAAAACATTCTAATAAGTAACTTAGCTCACACATCCCTGGGAATTTGTAAAGGAAAAGCAAAGTTACAGTCCCTTTTCCTTCCATCCTGAGATTAAAAAATATAGCTTATTTGAATTTCTTCAGTGTATGAGATGGCTTAAGATTTTAAAATTATTATTAAATAAAGACATGCTACTACTGACAAGCACACCCTTAAAGGGGCTGGGATTTCGCTTAGTTGGTAGAACACCACTCTGCAGTCTCTGAGGTCCTGAGTTCGGTTCCCAGCACTGCAAAAAATGGGAGAAGGACATGGCAATCCACTCCCAAGGCAATCCTGAAACAATCAGCCATTGAAAACCCTGTGAAGGTTGCTATGAGTTGGATACAACTTGACAGCAACAACAACAACCCTGATTGATGATAATGGAATTACTTTCTCTTTCAAATTGATTCTAGAATACTTGTTTGGCCTCATTTGGTGTTTACTGTCATGAAAAATGGACTTCCTTATGAGATCTAGTCATATAAAAGGAATATATAAGATTTAAAATGTTCACATTTTGGATACCTAGCCATATCTTGTGTAGTTTGATAAAACTATGGGTTGGGAAGGAGATCAGTTTCTATGATCAATCCTGTTCCATTCTGTAAGTGGGGACAGAACTAATCACTCTTCCTATAGTACAGTAAGCATAACAATTCTTAAGAACAACAGCAAGGTCACTATAAATGTCTATAAAAATGTGGACAAGCATTATAATTATAGCTATGCCTTCAATTAAGATATACAATGCAACTTGTATCCCTGTGTGTGTGTGTGTGTGTGTGTGTGTGTGTGTGTGTGTGTGTGTGTGTGTGTGTGGTGTGTGAGAGAGAGAGAGGGGGAGAGAGAGAGAGAGAGAGAGAGAGAGAGAGAGAGAAATTGAGAACAGCGAGTTGCCAGTTAAAGGACACAGTTTCAGATGGACTTGTTATTGTTGATAAAATTGCTTGCATTTTCTTCAGCTGTTGCATGGATGCTAGGCAATATTAGTAGGTAAGGTTTTAGATCTGAATAGTTTTTCAAGTAGAGGATGTGGGGTGGAGTGGGTGCTGGGTGTGGAGGAGGAAGACTAGGAATCCCAGTACTTCTTGTGTTCTCACTGGGTAAGTCATAAAACCCTCTTTGCCTTAGCTTTCTAATCTATAAAAAAGAGGTGGGTATTTATCAAGTATTTATTAAGCATCAACTTCTTTCTGAATGCTCTTCCTTCTTTAAATACATGTCCACATTATTTAATTGAATCATTGCAAAATCATTGAGTTAAATGTTATTATCACCTATTTTGTAGATGAGAACATCAAGGTAGGAAAGATAGTCTACTTGATCAACTTCACAGAACAGAAATTGGTAGAGCCAGGATTTGAACGCTGGCCCTCTGATCCCAGAATGTAGGCTCCTAACTCAGGGTCATGCTGCTTGTTTCTTTTCCAAAAGGAGGAACAGGACCCTATGATCTTCACAGTCCCCTCTCTCTGTACTCCCACAGAACTCTAACTTCAGCATGTATCTCTGAAAAGTGACAAGTGAGCTGGGTTGTTGGTGACTTGCATACATCCCCAAACATTTGGATAATCTGCTTTTTAAAACTTTGAAATCCAGAGCTTTCCTTTCTATTTCCCCACCTTTCATTCTGCTCCTGCCGCAGTTTTGTGTGTCAGTGGTAGGTAGGTCTAGGTAAATAAGCCAGAAACCATGGGAGATGTCCACCTGGAGTTTCCATGGTCAAACATCTTGAATGAAAATCACATCACATTGGAAGCACTTTGGAAATTAGGATCACAATGTTTGCCCCTTTTGCTGCCAGCTACTGTGCTACATTTTAAAAGAGCTTCTTGTGTATGATTTGGCATGGAGGCACCACTGAGGTAGGATTATGTGTTTTGGGGATCAATGAGAAAACTAAAAGTGGCTACTGTTTTTGTATAAAATAAATCACTGTTAATTAGAGATGGTGGATTTTGCGATTGGAGTTAGGGAGTAAAGAGAGATCATTATTTTTGTCTAAAATTAAATCAATACTGTTAATTGAGATCTGGTTCTATACAAAAGCTGAGGGAACATGGAGAATACTATTTAGTTTTGTCAAGTAACATCAAATAATATTAATTAAGTTTGGTTGATTAGAGTTTTCCCCCTAATAATGTGCCAAGAGGAAGTGGTCCTCATTGTGATACCTTAGAATTTTTTTTTAAAATTAAGAAATTGATAAAATGTCATCATGGATATTGTTCCTTTTAAAATCATTATATTAGTAGAAATAAACCTACAAACACATCCTGGATTTGCACACAGCAACTTGGAATAGTAAGTAACTGATTGCCTGGGAATTCTGCTGTCCACCTGTTGAGTGGGTGGGTGATTTCAGAGTTCTGTGTCTCAGGGCACTACAAAAGGATGATGTGCAAAGCAGATGCCACAGAGGAAAGAGGTGGGAGGTGAGAGGGGAGGAAGCCATGGTTAACCAGTGCAGCATGAAGAGAAAAGTGAGAAACATCTGAGTCTTTGGCCAAAGAGTTAAGGTAAACTCAGCTCTTACAAAAAGGCATTGTGGGATCTTTGGGGCCCCTCACAGCCAACTGGGCTTCTGCTTAAGAGGCTTCACTGGGAAGAGATTCACGCAGTAAAGTCGTATTAGACTTGAGTTTATCTCCCTTAATAGGAGGATACATTAACTGTGTATGAGTTGGCAATGGCCCCAGAGAGCCAGTGTATAGCAGGAGAAACTGTGGTGTGGAGGAAAAAGCACAGGGTGGGAATGGGCTGACTACAGTCTTAAGGTCAATCCTGCAGCTACCTGATGGCTGGATCTGGGCAAGTTCCTTGCACGATCTGTGCTCAGTTTCCTCTTATATAAACTCTGTAACAATGATCTCTGAGGTCATTCTCAAATCCGAGGCTTCCTGGTCTCAGGTGTCCTGGATCCCTAGCTCTTGTTGGCTCTAGACAATGATAACTACAGTGGCTACAAAAAAAAAAAAACTGTCCTGAGGCTCATGCTTTATGTCACTGGGAATCTCAAGAGTATGGGAGGAGGCTCTTGACATTAATGCGGAGATTTTTTTTTGATAGTGGTTTTTGGGGGTTGAACCCAGGACCTTGTACATATTTTGCAAGTCCTCTACCACTGGGCAGCCATACCACTGTGGTGTCCAATCCCATCAGATCTCAGAAGCTAAGCAGGGTCCGGCCTTCTTAGTACCTGGATGGGAAACCACCTGGGAACACCAGGTGCTGTAGGCTTGGGAGACAGACCTGGCAACCCACTCCCATAAAGCAGTCAACCATTGAAAACCCTATTAATAGCAGAGAAGCACTGACAATAGTGTTTTGACTGTTGTATGTAGGTTTGCTATGAGTCAGACACTGACTTGACGGCACCTAAAAACAACTGGGCGGTGTTCCTAGTCTCTTTCTTATTTTTCTGTTTTGAGTCAAGGTCTTACTAACTTACACAGGTTGCCTCTGGCCTTGATCTTGGGATCTTCCTGCCTCTGCTTCCTGAGTCACTGGGATTACAAGTGTATGCCACTGTCCTTGGAGATGGCTGAGATGATTTTAAAGTTTATTTTGATATGTTGGTACATTTGATTCCTTCTTAAATCCTTAAATTGTTTTCATGTATGTGCTGCTGTTGTTGTTGTTAGGTACTGTGGAGTCAAGTCCAACACATAGTGACCCTATGTACAACAGAGTAAAGCACTCCCTGACACTGTGCCATTCCTGACACTATGTCATTGCTTCTCTGCTATTCATAGATTTTTCAATAGCTGATTGTTTCAAGAGTGGACTGCTAGGTCCATCTCCCATTTTTGTGGTGGTGGGGATCAAACCCAGGGTCTCAGAGAGTGCAGAGCAGCACTCTACCAACTGAGATAACCCTGAGCCCCACGTATGCACGAGTAGCACATATTCACTGTGAACTTATTTATCTTTTCAAACTTCAATAGAAAGCAATATTGTCAGGTAATATTTGAAGTTGATAAGACATTTGTACAGAAACGTATAACTTTTGCTCTTGATTTGATTCCTGAATTATCAAGAAACAAAGTTATGCTAACACAATCATCAGGAAACTACATATAAATAAACTCCTTGACATTTAGTTTCATGAAATATGATTCTTAATCACCTTTATCTTCTCACTATGAAGGTATTTATAACCCCTAGAAAATAGTACCATTTCTATAACAGAATGATAAATTACTTACAAAAACAAGCCATTCTGGTGTCATCTAACAATTCTATGGAAGAAATGCTTTCTGATTTGCGAAATTTAGAAAACAACTTTCCTTCACTTGCTCATGTAAAAATGACTGACTCATCATTTGCTTTTGAACTGGTGTGGATTTCTTAAAAAACATTCTGGCTTTACTGGCAGGTTTTCCCTGATCCAATTCTGCACACAGAGAAACAGCCAGGATCTTCTTCAAACTTCTCAGTGTTCCCTAGTACTTGCCAGCAGCTTATTCAACCACCAATCAGGCATATTTGTGTTTCAGGTCATTGACTAGAAGTACCTTTTGCTCAACTTTTATAAACTCTTATCAATTTAAAATAGGGTTTAGTAAACCTTTTCTGTAAAGAACCAAAGAATAAATAATTTTGATTTTCCTAGTCATATGGTCTCTGTGGTAACTATTCAATTCTGCTGTTGTGTGGTACAAAAGCAGCCATAGATAATATGTAAATGAATAGGTGTACTGTAGTCCAATAAACTTTACTTATGAAGATTGAATTTGAATTTCATATAATTTTCATGTGTCATAAAATATTATTCTTTTGATTTTTTTCAACCATTAAAAGGTGGAGAGGGGGATGTGGTGGTGCCTACCTGTGAGTCTAGCACTTGGGAGGCTGAAGCAGGAGGATTGCAAGTTCAAGGCTTCCCTGGGCCACACAGTGAGATCCTGTCTCGAGAAAAAATAAAATAAAAAAGAGAAAATCTTATCTTATGAACCACATGAAAACAGGCAATAGAGTAGAGTTAGCTTATAGGCTATTGACTGCTGGACATTGGCTTAGAAAATTGAAGTTATGAGAAAATGTTTGGAAGACACAATTAATAATTTGTGGCTGAGTGACAAATGTTCACCTATTTCCCTGGGCCAATGGCTTTACACTACATCCCCAATTTCTGTCATAGTTAGGACTGGCACGTGACTAAGTGTAATATGAACAGAAGCAACGTGTTATTTCTATCCAGCTTGTGTGGTCTTCTATGTTCTTTTCCAATGTGTAGACTATGGCAAAGTTGCAAAATGGAAGGAGCCTAGTTCTCATTTTGGTTGCATATGAATGAAAAATAAATTTCTTTTGTGTTAAGCCACTGAGATTTTATTTATTTATTTATTTTGTTGTTGTTGTTGTTGTTAGGTGCCGTCGAGTCGGTATCCGACTCATAGCGACCCTCATAGGGTTTTCAATGGCTGAGTGCTTCGGGATTGCCTTGGGAGTGGATTGCCAGGCCCTTCTCCCATTTTTGCGGTGCTGAGAATTGAACTCGGGACCTCAGAGACTTTAGCACAGCGCTCTACCCACTGAGCTAAATCCCAGCCATTTATTTTGTTATAATAGTGTTATCTTCACTAACGTGCCATTAAATTTTCAAAATGTTTTTGTCTGATTCTTATACTAAATTAGGCTCTCAAATATTGAACACTTGGATGAAATTGAATTTTCTCCTTCTCATGCTTAACTGGCAGATGGTAGACCAAGTTGATTTTCATGTTTTAACCAATTATAGTTAGGCGGTCATTAGTGTCATTGAGTGATACAATAAGAAACAAGAATCATTGCTTCTATCATAGAAATGTTGGTGAAGGAACCATCACCAATATGAAGCTCACCTGAGATACTCTGTTGGAACTCAGGGCCAGGAAAAGCTTATCTTCCCGTGAGGAACTTGTGTGTTTTCTTATCAACAATGGGAATATTGTTGAATGCGCCCAATTGTGTTCCTTTCCCTTTTCCCTTTTCCCTCTGGTTGCCAAGAAGCTTAGAGCCAAATTTTTGGCTCAACATTAATAACTCTGTAGGAGCCTATGGCCTACATATCTGAATTTTTAGTTTCTTCCTGATCTTGACCTTCTATTCTGCTGTGTGTTCTTTGTTCCTGATTTTTAAATTTATATTTTTCAATTTTATTGCTTGTTTTCTTATAAGCTTCCTCAAGTTCCTTTGTGGGAACAAGCTGGGGTAAATTTAAAAAATGGCTTCAGCTTATTAATAGAATAAATACACCAAAAACATTCCCTAATCACCAATTCAGTGGTCTGGGAATTAGGACTTCAAATTTATTTCTCAGGCTCTCTCTTTCGTTATTGTGTCTCATGGTTTGCTAAAGAAATGTTTTTGCAGTTATGAAAGTTGAAGGTCTTCACATTTTTCCAGTATCCTTTAAAGGAAAGAGAATATTACTTTACCAGAAGTCCTTTTAAAATTGGGTGCAGTGGTACATATCTATAATCCCAGCAGCTCAGGAGACAGAGGCAGGAGGGTCACAAGTTGGAGGCCAGAGACAGCCTACATAACTTAGAGAGATGGGCTAGGAGTGCAGGTCAGCGATAGAATGCTTGCAAAAGCATGTGTGAAGCCCTATGCTCAACCGCTCGGTACTGAAGGGGAAAAAAAAGCTTATTATTTGCTATAGAAGATGAAGAAAGGTCATAGATAAATTTGTCCAATAGCTGATAGATGATACACTGAGATATTTGCAATCTTTAAAATTAACAAAGAATGAATGTAAAGACTATGTAATGACCTGAAAATCAACAAGAAAAAGACGTGAAACCCAATAGAGAAATGGTAAAGAAAATATACCGAATACCTTATTTCCACAAATATATACTGTTGTTGTTATTAGGTGCCGTTCAGTCAGTGTCTGACTCATAGCAACCCTGCTTACAATAGACGAAACACTATTGTCAGTGCTTCTCTGCTATTCATAGGGTTTTCAATGGCAGACTGATTTTTGTGAGTGGGTTTCTGGGTCTTTCTCCCTAAATATATACTAGAAAACCTCAAAAAATTATGAACAGATGCTGAAACATATCTGTGACCAGAGAACAGCAAATGTAAATAAATTACCCCTTCATACTCATCCCACTGGAAAAATTAAAGGGTGGATGATGACAGGTTCCCATTGCTAAGATTATAAGCAATGGGAACCCCCATGTACTCTTGGTGGGGATCTACACCAGTATAGCCATTCCAGTAAGCAAGACGTCAGTAGTTAAAGTATATGAATGCCTTAGGACTCCTCCTAGGCATATATTTTAGGTGTATTCTTCCATGAGTCCCATGGGGAATGCACAAAGATAGGTTCATCACCATTTTGCTTGTGGTAGCAGGGTTCTTGAGGCATTCAGTATTGCCATCATGCCTCTGGTGTCTCCCTTGAATGGTGAGGATAGTATTGATTCTTCATGGGGTTGCAGTGAGGATTAAACAAGTTAATACATTTAGAGCACTTAGAATGGCACCATATATGAAATGAATTATCACTCTGTACCCCATTAGTATGTATGATCAAGATACTTAATAGAAAAAGAATGGTGCTTAGTACATAGTAAACATTGTATGAATATTTGTTAAATAAATAAACTAATCTAACAAGTATTTGAATACCTAACATGGGCAGACACTGTTCTAGTCTGTGTTACTACTTCTCAGACAAAAGACCTTAACTGCTCTCTTCTGGCCCTTATCCTGGGTTCCAGGTTCTGAGTAATTGCTTCATTGCTTTTGCATGCGCAAACTCCCTCTATTTTTTCTCTTGCTTTTATCGCCCGCTTTCATGCTTGAATTGCTTTTATTCTCTAAAAAAATCCAATTATTGAAATATTAGGGACCCAGGGAGGTGTACTGGTATGTGAGGTCCCACTCCACATTAGGCTGGTAGATCCCCCTAATGTTAAATGTAAACTCAGGTGTCTGATCTTGCCAGGCTCTTGGCTCCTCTGCTAGTTCACCTGGGGGTGATTTTACCTGTCCTTTCCCATTGTTTCCTGAGAAATTACCACAACACCTCAGCAGGTGCATGTAAAGATTGTCTTTGCTTGTCTTTCCCATTACCGTCAATGATGCTTTCCTGAGGTTCAAGTCAGACTCTAGGTGTCATCCTTGATTCCTCCCTCTTGTACCCACCTAATCTATCAAATCCTGCTAATTCAATCTCCAAAATACTTCTTGAACCTTCCCAATTCTATTGATCTCTACTGTCATCATGCAAGTTCATTACCTCTGTCTTGTGCCTGGACCTCTGCAGTAGCCTCCAATTGGGCTTCTCTGCTTTCACTTTTGCCTCCCTGCATTTTATTTGCTACATGGATTCTGTCTGATCTCTGCTCAAACTTTTTGATGACCTTTCATTTTATTTAGTGTTACTAAACCATGATTTAATTTACAAGTGCAAGTTTTTTAAAATAAGTGTTTGCTAACCTTGGGTCAACTCCAGCGCGTTTTGTTAGGCAATTTTCAAAATCAAAAAGGGCACAATTGCAACTCTTCATTGTTTAATTTTCTTCTTGGTTGCTAGATATTTTGCTGCTAAAATTACTATATATTCTTGAATCTAATCCACACTCTTTCAACAATTTTAGAGGGCTGCAAAATCATATTCAGAGAATGAGGGAGATTGGAGCAAAAACTTAGAATGTGGGTGAACAAGCAAGAGGCACTGAGCAATCAAGACTGGGTCACCAGATAGCACCAGAGCCAAAAGTGGCTGCAGCTGGGGATGAAGCAGATCGAGGTGGAATAAAGGTGAATGTAGCAGGCTGGAGTCAAAGCACCTTGGGGAAGATGTGGAGGGAAGGGGAGAGAAGGATTGGATTAGGAATCACAGGAACAGACATGGAGGAGGTAAAACCATTACAGCTTGTGGGGTATGAAGGACAGTGGAGGTCTTAAACACCTAACACTCTTAGTAGAAGTCTTCAAGCCACAGATGAACTGTTTTGCAGTGCTGGAGAATCAAGCCCAGGGCCTTCAGCTTGCTGGGTGAGTGCTCTACCACTGAACTGCACCCCCACGCCAGCTCTAATTAGCTTCTTTTTATTGGCCCAGTTCCTTTTCCTGATTAGCCCAGTTACCATGAAGACCTTGTCAGAACTTAATGCTTTCTTCAAGTCAGTGGGTTTGGTCTATTATACTCACCTGGTGAACTTTTTAAATAAGTAGGATGCAAGTCCCTCTCACCCAAGCCCAATAGAATCAGGAGCTCTAGGACATCAGAGTGGTGCTGGTTGGGAGGGTTGAGCCAAAGCATATGTGATTTCTTTCCAAGATCCTCATGTGATTCTGACGCACAGTGAGGGCTGAGAACCACAGTGCTAAGCACTTTCATGTCAAGCAAACAGGATCATTTGTGCATTTTGAAATAATTGTAAGTTACAGAATGTTGCACCTGGATAATACTTTGGAGTGGTGCTTCTCAAACTTTAATGTACATTTGAATCATGGAAGTGGAGCTTGAGCCTTGGTATTTCTCCTGTGTCCGTGTCATGGAGGAGGGGCTGTTTTGAAGACCACCAAGCTTTGGGTCCAACACTCATGGAATGCCGACTCTGTTCCAGACCCTGCACATAGTGCTTTACGTCCTCTGAATTCCCACAAGCCTGTGAAAGAGGTACCATCTGTGTTTCCATTTTACTGATGGGAAAACTGAGGCCTAGATCAGTCAAATAACTTGCCTAAGCTAATAATGCTGCGAAGTAATAGAGGCAGAATTTGAATCTAGGTGGTCAGTTGCAGAAATTGTGAGCTGAGCAACAATGTAATACTACTTCAGTGGCAACATGAGGCTCAGGGGAGGGTCTGTAGTTGGAAATGGACTTGAGGGGGATTCAGGGGCTTGCCTGGAAGCTGTGTTTGTGTAATAAGCACATAGTTTTTACGGGGTTGTATAGTTATTTCAGATGGCCTATGGAAGAGAAGGATAAAGATAGAAGTAATGGAGGAGCAAAAGCTGTCTAAGCCCATTCCTCGGCTTGTCCTTACAGGCCACACTTCACGTTGCTGGGCAGAAAAAGGGGATGTAAGGAGGGTAAGAGTTCATTGTAAGGGGTGTAGCAATTCAACAACAATATGCTTCAGTTATTGCTATATGTCTCATCTCACAGGTAGCCAATTGCCTTCTGACCCTATGGTGACTGTGATGCCAGGCGTAATGCCTTTGGTGCTGCCATGACTCAGCCTCCATCTGTCTCTCCCACTCCTTTTCCATCCTGGCTCCCCCATCTACCCAATGGCAGGCTGTAGCTATGGAAATTGCTTGCAGTCAGTCCCCTGCAGCCATCACAATTCTGTACTTCACAAATGTTTTCTTCTCTATTGAATATCTTTGATAGCCTTTTCTTGCCAGGCTAAATGCTATGTATTGTTCAGGATCCAGGACAACATGGGTCCTCCAGGAAGAATTTTTAAACCCTCCTAGCCTAGATTAAGTAATTTCCCTTCCTTGGGTCTATCATGATGCCTTGTTTTTTCTAAAGACAGTACTTAGGTAATTTACTTTTCTCTTTAACCAGATGGTGAGCCTCTCTAGGGCTGTGTTTTATTCACCTCTGCATCACAGGTCTTAGTCTAGTGTCCAATACATAGTGAAATGGCTTAAAAGTGTGTGTGTTGAATGAATGAATGAATGAATGAGCCTCTTACTCCTAATCCTGTGTTCTTTCCAATTGATCATTTGACTAAAGTAGTTTTCAATGCTTGCGGTAGGATTTAGAAAATACTTGGAACACACTCCAGGTCAATGAAATTAGACTCTATTGGGATGAATCCCAGGTTTCTGTGTTTTGGTAAAGCTCCCCAAGTAATTCTAATAAGCAGTCATGCTGAGAACAAGTAGATTAACCTTCTAGCATCACCCTGCTGTGGCTGGAGTCTGATAGGAGAAAACATGGAGGAAAATAGCTGTCTTTTGTCTTTAAAGTTGAAAAGTAGAAAGAGAAGGGAATCTGTGAGTAAACTAATGATTAACATAGGGTTCCTGAAAGTAAGTATATTAAATAACTGTATTTTGGGGCTGGGATGAGAGTGTGATAGAATCCAATTACCAATTAAAAAAGTATAGCATTTCTAAAAAAGTTGGTAATGATTTTTCTAAAATGATATTTTAATGACTGTCAGCAGCACATCTCTGCAATCTATGCCATTTTGGCTGTTTTTATCCATAGATCATTTGCCTGGAGCATTGGTGAACAAAATTTAAAGGCTTTCAACAAATGACTCATCTTTCTCTTACTTTAATCTAATATGCTAATTGGTAGCCATCCTAGGAATTTTAAAATATGGCAACAATAATATGAAGTTAATTATAGAGAGTTGGTTCTTTGTGACTCTAGATCATACCAGGTGTGAACAAACCTGTAACTCCATCTGTCTATTCATTCTTCATGCAAACAGTTAGTAGTTATTGGCTCTCAGATAACATTTTAGATGTTGGGAGAAGTCTCATCCTCCCAGAAGCTCAGTTTATTGAATGCGAGTAATCAACAGTGCTTTGTTACAATAGACATCACTCCAGCTAGCATGGGAGGGAAGAAGTAAATGTCAGGGAATGAGTCATGTGAAGCTCAGCTATTTCACAGAATACAGAATGACGACATCAAATGGCAAGGATGACCTTTCAAAAGGTACTGAAGGGACAGCTCCAGGAATATGGGGCTATGATGAATTCATGTATGACTAAATCCATGGTGCATCCTAATGAAGTTTCAGGGGTGACCCACTCTCAGGAGAAGCCCTGAAAAAACAAAACAACAACAAAAAAACCAATGGTATGTCCAAAGTTGTTTGACTGACAAAACCAAGAAAACCTCTGGTTTCTTACATTGAAGTAACAGTAACAATTTCTTACCCCACAGAGAAAAAATATTGTTAGTTATAGGTTGATATATAAGTCAGAATAGGCTAGTCATGATTGTGATAAAAAATAATCCCAAATAGCTGTGGCTAAGATATGTTCACCCTTCATGTTGAAGGTGGATTGGTGTGTAGGTGGGTGGGGAATTCTGATTCATGTGATCATCTTTTAGAGAGATAGTAACTTGACACTGCAGTACTTCAGGGCTCATCAAACAGGAGAGAAGGATGGAGCCAGGAGCTGCCAATGAATGCTCTGCCTGGAAGCAATGTACTTCCCCTGTGCTCTCATTTCATTGGTAAGAAATAATTCCATGGCTATGTTCCAGGGGATTGTTGTTGTTAGGTGCCGTCGAGTCAGTGTCTGACTCAGTGAGCCTATGTACAACAGGTGAAACAGTATTGCTATAGTACAACAGTACTGCTTCTCTGCTATTCATAGGGTTTTCAATGGCTGATTGTTTTATAGGAGTGGGTTGTTGGGTCCTTCTCCCAATCCTACAGCACCTGGTGTTCTCAGACAGTCTCCCATCCAAGCACTAACCAGGCCCGACCCTGCTTAGCTTCTGAGGTCTGAAGGGATTGGACACCACAGTGGTATGGCTGCAGGCATGTTGCAACGAATGGGGGAATAATAATTGTTGTGTGCCCTGAAGTGGAGGACATTTGACTGTTGGGGAATATTAGCACTCTTTGCTGCACCCAGTCTTGTCGGCTCCTCCCATGTGTGTTGCAGATAAAAGGATTGAGCTTTGCAGACAGAATAACAAAAAGGACTTTATAACTTTTGCTAGTATTCAAATTATATTTTAATATATGTGGGATTTGTTGCCAACCAGACTTATATTTAAAAGTAGTTGCAAGATTAGTCTTCACCAATATTAAAACTATGATATTAGGGTGTTTTAAAGCTTTGAAATTAATTTTCCAAGGCTATTACTTGAGGTGGCATATGAATCCCAAATACCAACCAGTATGATGATTACATGATAAAAGTAATTATAATTAGATCGATGTACTCATGCTGAACACCTTAGGAGTATAAGAGCAACTTCCCCATCAAAGTTACCCACGGGAACTGGTTTATTATATGAATGCAGGCATGTCACCACACTTTGAATACAAGATGTATTCATGTTTTTTCCCCTTTCTTTCTTTTGTTTTTAAAATTGCTTTTAAAATGTCTCACACACTACCACTCTCTTCCTCCTCCATGCTCAGGAAAGACAGGAGATTTTGGGGAAAAGAAAGGGTAGAATCCATTGGGGGCAGACTTGGGAGTGAAAATGTTGTCTAAGAGTAAAGGGGACTGCACTATTCCTTCTTTCTCTTTTTCTTAGCTGGTACTTCATGTGGTAAAGGGACAACCACTCATCTTCTTAGCTATGCCCTCTGGAGACTAGCACTGCCCAGTTGACCCTTCTGTGTCTGTGCTCTTGAATATGGTAGCCTCTAGGCACATATGCCTGCTGAGTGCTTGAAATGTGCCTAGTGCTGCTGGGGAATTGAATTTCAAATTTTACTGAATTTAGTAAATTTGAATAGCCATGTGAATCTAGGTGATAGGAGCGAGGGAGATTATTCTTATTCCTATCTCATTGGTGAATGTTTTTCTGTACATTGTAACTCTTTTGTGAGGCCAGTATGAGGGAGGGGTACAGCGTAGACTAGGCAGAATCTGCAATGCTTTCTACCTTTAGTCCATGCACCCTAGCCTCCTATTATGAACAGTAAGGTCCAGGGGACAAAATGATGCCCAACTCATTTGCAGACATGAAAAATGAGAACTATTGCATGGATGTCAGACCTAGTCTCTTTTTAAGGGGAGGCTATGATTTTGGGTATAGCAAAGAAAAAGGCAAATGAACCTAATGTAGTAACCTTTTAATGTAGCATCAGCATCTACTTCTCTGTGATATATTTGGATATAAAATCTTTATTGTGCTTGAAATTCTTATTAAAAATGCAGTGAACTTTAGTTTGCACACTTGCAGCCTTTCATTTCTCAGATCATTCTTTTGTAAGAAACAATTTCTTTGATGGTAGTTGTTTAATGAAAGACACGGGCAGTTATTGAGAAAACTAATGTCATCAAGCATTCATCTGGTAACTTGTGTGCCGGTGCTGTGCTAACAATGAATGACACTTGGCAACATAATTTTTTAAGCTAAATGACCTCTTAGCTGTAAAGTGCCCATGAATATGTGTCTTACAAACCTATATTCTACCTTTGTCTACTGTCCATTTTGGAAAATATCTATTTTTATTACATGATTGTAAAAATTAGTGCTCATATTAAGCAATTTAATGAACCAAAGTGCCTCAGACCTCACAAAGCCTGACTGGCCTCCCCTAGATCTTTGGGCAGAGGCCAATACAGCATGCGTTGGTGAATGCTTGTATTTTATTCCTGAGTCTTAATGTGAAGGCAAGAGGGTGAAGAGAGATAGAGAGCAAGTATAGTTCCAAGATAATTTGATTTAAAAAAGAAAGAAAAATTTTCACTGTATGAATTAAAACTATAATTCACTTTAAATGACCTTAGCACAAAGGAAGCCATATTCCAAACATAATGCTCAACACACCAAAATTTTTTCCCACCAGAGCATGCGTACAAACAGGAAAAATATTTTCAATGGGAGGTTGTCGACACCATCATATGAACACTCAAATGCAAGACCATTCCTAGCTGAACTCCACCCCCTGTACATTCCAGAGCCCACCTTTGTTTTACCTTGACTTTGTACCAGCATAAATTCCAATGCTGGAATTATGCTAATTATTTCTCCAGATCATATCATAGTTCTGACACTGTAAGACAAGTGTTAAAGGTTTAATTTTTGAGTTCAGAATAATTGGGTAATTGGCGTCATCCTGTGACAAGTTTCCCTTTTTCCTGGTCTATTGACTAATGGCCCTATTGTTCTTGTTGGAGTGGCTCATGCCACATAGTGCCATGACGCAAAACCTGATCTTTGGTAGAAATGCCTCCCACATTTATTCCCTCCAGGAAACTGAAGAGCAACAAAGCAGCATTCCAGGTTGAGACTCTGGCCTTTTGCACCATGACCTAACCTGTTCCAGGTGAAAAATATTAGGTCAAAAATAGTGTCATGAGAAAACATTCACTTAGGTTCTTCTAGTGGTGCTCAGTCCTAGCTAACCTATCATTAATTAACCAATCAAGTCATTAATAGGGAACCACAAACAACTACCATGTGGGCCCCATCTGAAATTGTTAAGAATACTATTTCCAGGGGCCCCCATCATGTAACTACTAAATTTAGACTGCCCATAGGACATCCCTGGATATGTATATTTTAGAAAAGACTTCTAGAGGATCAGAGAAATTTGGTCACCTTGATTTAATGTATTGATCTTGAGGAAGAGCAGTTAATATTACATTTGTGCAATGAATTTCATGGTCCTAAAGACATATTTGTAATGCTGGTGTCTTAACTTGTCTTATTTTATGTATCCACATATGAACACTATTGAAGAGAGATTTAACAGAAGAATTTTGCCATTTTTATCTCCATACCAAGTCTCTGATCCTAGGGGATGACTTCATGTATTAAAAATAAAACTGAGGGCTGAGGATATGGTTCAGTGGGTTCAGTGGCAGAGAATCTGCCTCGTGTGTGGGAGACCCTGGGATTCAGTCCCAAGCATGACCCCCATCCCCACCAGAAGGCATTTTTCAAGTGGCATTTTTGGGAGCATCAAATAGTGTACAGGAGTTCAGAGTCTAGCATAGAAGCCCTTACCCTCTGCTTGTCTGTAGAGGGAGCTTAATAATGATGGAGGAGTATCTTGGGTTCTTCTTATGCTTTCAGACCAACTTTTCATTCTGTCTCTAGATGAAATGCAAGAGATTCACGCGTCCATCCACTCTTCTAGTTAACCGATATTGTTTGAATGCCTACCACAGTCAGATTCTGTGTTCAGTGCCAAGGATATCAAATAAAATAAACTAGGGATCTTTTCCTCAAAGATCTGGCAGGCTAAAGCAGATGTTCTCAAAGTGTGATTTTGGACCAGTAGCATGGGTATCTCTGGGAACTGGTTGTTGTTAGGTGCCATTGAGTTGTGTCCAACTTACAGCGACCCTATGGCAGATTGTTTCAGGATTGTCTTGGGAGTGGATTGCCAGGTCCTTCTCCCATTTTTGCGGTGCTGGGAATTGAACTCAGGATCTCAGAGACTGCAGCGCAGCACTCTACCAACTGAGCTAAATCCCAGCCCGGTAACTTGTTAGGAATGCAAATTCTTGTGGCCCAGCCCAGACCTGAATCTGAGTTACCATGAAGTTTGACGGCCACTGGCCTCTAGGAGGAGCAGTCAATTCAGCAGAAGATGAGAATCCAATGTGATGGGTGCAGGGGAAATGGGGATGGGCTACGCTCCAGAAATATTTCTGGGAGGAAGCCATGTTTGAGGTCTCTAAACCAATAGGTGCCCAGTGGTGGGAACTTTTCTTACAAATGTTTAATATGTTCCAAGCTGGGCTCAGTGGCCGCACGCCTATAATCCCAGTGGCTTGGGAGGCGGAGACAGGAGGATCGTAAATTTGAGACCAGGGGCAATCTGGGTAATTTAGTGAGACCCTGTTTCAAAAGCTGTTGGGATTTAGCTCAGTTGGTACAGCGCTGCTCTGCAGTCTCTGAGGTCCAGAGTTCAATTCCCAGCACTGCAAAAATGGGAGAAGGACCTGGCAATCCACTCCCAAAGCAATCCCGAAATAGTCAGCCACTGAAAACCCTATGAGGGTCGCTATGAGTCGGATACCAACTCGATGGCACCTAACAACAACAACAACAACAACAACAACTGTCTCAAAAAGTCAAAAAAAAAAAAAAATGGGCTGAGGGTGCAGCTCAGTGGTCCAGTGCTTGCAGAGCATGCAAGTGTGAGGCCCTGGGTTCAACCCCCAGTACTGCAAAACAACAACAACAACAACAACAACAACAAATGTTTAATATGTTTCCACCGCACTGAAAGGTAGTTGTTATCGTCCTGAATTTCAAAGGAAACTAAAAACTCTCAGGGCTCTGGAGTCCAAGAAAGAAAGTTGGTTAAGCCAGAAATGACTGAGAAATTTATTGTTTTTGGTGTTAACTGAGTTTAGTTGAGTCCAACTCATAGTTGACCCTGTGTATGATATGACAAAATGAAACACTCCCTGACACTGTGCCATGTTTGGCACTATGTCAGTGCTTCTCTGCTATTTTATAGGGTTTTCAATGGCTGTTTTGGGAGTGGGCTGCTAGGTCCTTCTCCCATTGTGGTGCTGGGGATCAAACCCTGGGCCTCAGAATGTGCAGGGCAACACACTACCAACTGAACTGAATCCCAGTCCTCGTTGTTTTTTACTCATGGTCAATTGCATTGAGGAAACTGGGGCTTAGGGAGCTTAAAGGCCTTGCTCAAAGTCAACATGATAGTAACTGGGAACACCAGGGATTCAAATCCTGACATGTAAGAGCAGTTTGTCACACTGCACTATGTGACCAAATGAAGCCTGTGTGTCCTACCCAGAGAGATGGCCCATTAAAGGTCCAGGTCCTACAGGATACCTTGTCTTTTCTTCAGATGACATCACAAGGGGCTTTCCTGGCAAATTCAATTGCTGCAAAATCCTGCCTGGCTTTGATCACACATACATTTTAAACTCATGCAAAAGACACAAATTGTTTATGCTCAAGTACAATGAACATTTGAGTTTAACCTTTTAACATATTGTAGCTAACCTAACAATATATAGAACTTGTTTTCACTTTCTCTGTCCAAACAACAAATGATTGTTTTATATTTATAGCAATATAAGGATCAGTCATCACAGATCTCAATAGCCAAATCTTTCATTTTATTGCCCAGGTTTTGCTTCTTCAAATGTCAATGAGACCTAGGCACAAAAAGGATTGGCTTCTCATGATTAAGAATTTTATAAATTGAATTTAATTTTTGGCTTTAACTCATGGCATAAATGTTGAAAAAATACAAACAAATTCATGCATGTATGAATATATATGTGTGTATACACCAAAAATCTATTTTATAGTACATTCATGTATATCACAAATTATGTATCATATATTATAGTTGTTTGTCAAAACTGACAGAGAAGGATAATAAATTACATTTACCTTAAAAACCCAACTCATCCATTTAATTGTTTTTATTTCTTTTTATATTTATAATAAACAATGAAAGGGACGGATTTTGGTTAGGAAATAGAGCTTTCTACAGTTTTATTTCAAATAAGTTTTTAGAGAAGATGTTCCCTAACTTCCCATTTTTGTGGTCTGTTTTAAAAATACATGGCATGGTAAAAGCTGAATAATTATTGGTCACTCTTTTCAGTTAGATTGTAAGAGGTATTTTTTTCCTCCTGCAAACAACTGTAAAGATGTTTTTCTCTTTTGGGTCTTTGAGATGGGGTCTTGCTATTTAGCCCAGGCTGGCCTGGAACTCATGATCCTTCTGCTTCAGCCTTCCGAGTGCTGGTATTATAGGCCTGTGCTACCACTCCCAGCTATACATATGTTTTTCTATATTTTTCTACTATAGGAAGTTGTGGAAGAAAATGTGAGACTCAGAAAGAGGCAGAAATTGGAAAAAGTTATGCCTTTCTCAAATATGGGGGCAACTATTTCCCACATGCATCATCGAGTCTCCTCAGAACCACAGAGAATTTGCCCCATCTCTTGTCATGATGGATAAGCTAAAATGGACTAAGCATGGTTCCAAAGTTTCCTGTCCTTTCCTTATCCTCCTTTACTTTTCCAAGTTAAGTCAGCAGATAGTAACTGAGATTAAAACCTGCTATCTAGATATAAACAGCAGTGCTGATTAAATGGATCACTTTGCCAAGGGAGATGCAGCTGGAGTGCCCATTTTTCATTCAAATGTTCCAGTCTCGAAGAAGTAGCTTCCAGCTCTAAATATATTGAATCACCATTAACCTACTGGAGAAAATAGGAACACAAACACACACTTTCTTATTAGATGAACATGGCAGGTTGTCTGATAATGCAATAATTAAATGGAGGAATTTATTTACAGCTCTCAAAGGGTTTTGACAAAATCCCTGCTGTCAGAGAAATACAATTCCTCTCTTTTAGAGCAGTCTAAGTGGAATTCTGAGGTGACAATCCTGTGGAGTTTGGTGTGTGTGCTGATTTGTTTGTCTTGGGTATTGGGTGGCATGGCTCATAAGAAGTAAATGTTCCAAGTCCTTGTACCCTCCCAAATTATCCAGGACTGTCAGCATCCAGTACCATGTATGAGTTGGTGTTAAAATGGCAGAATCGTGAGTTCACCCTTCATCTATTGTACTAGAATCTGAATTTTGAAAGATCCCCTGGTGATATATATGCACTCTAAGATTTTTTTTTTTTTTTTTTTTTGCAGTACTGGAGGTTGAACCCGGGGCCTTGTGCCTGCATGTTTTGCAAGTGCTGGACCACTGAGCTGTGCCCCCAGCCTATTTTTTTTAACTTTATTTTTGAGTCAGGGTCTTGCTAAATTATGCAGACTGCATCTGGTCTTGAACTTGCGATCCTCCCGCCTCTGCCTCCCCAGCCGCTGGGATTAGAGGCGTGCGCCACCGTGCCTGGTGCTTATGCACTTTAAGTTTGATGAACACTGTTCTATCAGGGTTCTCCAACTTTCACATGGATTAGAAACTTCTGGAGGGCTTGTTCAAATGAAGATTGCTGGGCCCTATCTCCAGAGATTCTGATTGAATAAATCTGGAGTTGTTAGGTGTCATTGAGTTGGGTCAGATTCATAGTGACCCTTTGTATAACCACTCCCCAACACTGTGCCATGCCTGGTGCTGTTTCAGTGCTTGTCTGATATTCATAGGATTTTCAATGGTTGATTGTTTTTTTTGGGAATGGGTTGTTCGGTCCTTCTCCCACGCCTACAGCACTTGATGTTTGTTCCTGAGCAGTCTCTCATCCACGTACTAACCAGGCCCAACCCTCCTTAGCTTCTGAGATCTGTTGGGATCAGATGCCAGGGTAGTATGGCTGCAGGCTAAAATTAAATTATAATGAATATTAATTAGGCCTACAGGCTAATTTTGACATTAAATGTAAATGTAACACATTACAACTAAAATAGTATTTAGGGAAATTAATTAGAACAAAGGAGTTAAGATAGGAACAATGATGGGTCTGCTCGATCCCTATTGAGGGCAGTTGGCTTGGGGTTACCTGTCAGCTCTGAACCATAGAAGGCTTCAAGCAAATCACTACCCTTGTTGCAAAACAGCTTACACCAAGTACCTACACAGAGTATCAGTAGCTTTAATATAAAAATCTCTATATTTCCTTTTATATTTCCTCTAAACCACCAAACATAAACTCAGATTCCCAGAGGTTTAGAGTCATGAAACATACCCTCTTCATTTCTAAGTTTTGCTAGATTTTAAAAATCTTGCCCTTGATAGGAAGCACCATGATAAAGAGAAGCTCATTTCCAAAGTTATTAGCCATACTTGAAACTAGTTCAGAAAATAACCACAACAGCAGTACTCTACCTATTCACAATAGTTCAATCTTCTTGTACCTCATCAACTAGACAAAGACTCATACAGTACCTTGGCACACTGTTGACATGCAGATATAAATAACTGTAACAGAGAAATGGAGTTGCATTCATCATCAAAAAAGACCTCTCAAAATCTGTCCTGAAGTACAATGCTGTCAGTGACAGAATAATATTCATACGCCTACAAGGAAGGCCAGTTACTATGACTATTATTCAAATTTATGCAAATCTGGCGTTGGGTCTGAGAATTTGCATTTTTCACATGTTCTCAAGTGCTGCTGCTGCTGCTGGACCAGACACCACACCAAGAACCTCTGCTCTAGGGTAATGCTGTCTGATAGAGTTATGATGTGAGCCATGTGCATAATTTAAACTTTTCTAGTTGCCACATTTTCAAGGTAAAGTGATATCATTTACAGATTTTTTTTAAATTTAGCTCTGCCTATCCAGAATGTTATCATTTCAATATCCAATCAATATAAAATTATCATTATTTTTATTATTTGCAGTATTAGGGAATTGAACCTAGGGCCTTGTTCATCCTAGGCAAATGCTATACTACTGAGTTGCATTCCAGCCTCCATTCAAATTTTTGATTTTGAGATAGGGTCTCGTTTTGTTAAACTGCATAGGCTGCTTCTGGCTTTGAGATCCTCCTGCTTTAGCCTCCTGAGTAGCTGGGATTAACAGGTGTGTGCCCCGGTGCCCAGCTCAACATAAAAATTATTAATGAAACATGTATGTTGTTTTTTTTGGTGGTAAATCTTCAAAATGTGGTGTGTATATTACACATGTAGCACACCTGCCTTTGAACTAACCATATTTGAAATACTCAATAGCCATGTGTGTCTTATTAAGTCTAATAACTAGACAGTGTTTCTAAATGTTGCTAGGGATTCTAGTGAAGCTTCTACTGACCTGGGGGAAATAAGGAGAGTGAAGCTAAATTTACTCAATTTAAACCACTCTGCTTTGCTATCAGAATAGCCCCTGTCTTTGTTTTTGCTACTGAAATGGCCTCTTTTCAATGCAGTAATTTTCAAAGTGTGGTTCACAGACAAGCATCATTTGTGAACTTGTTAGAAATGCAAATTCTGTGTGACTGCGATGCATGCTAATGTGGCAGAACCACTGCTTGCATGAAATGGTGGTGAGAAAACAAGGGATAAGTTTATATTGTTTTTTGATAACCATAACTAGTAAAATAAGAACTTTATGCTAGCTTTTCAATTAAAATACTTATTTTTTATTAGTTTATGAAAGTTGAAAGCCAGAAAACCAACGTACTAGGGGTTAGTTAAATAATACTTTGTGCTGCTATGGCTAAAATACAGTTTAAAAAATAGAGAAAGACTTGGAAAATGAGTATGCATATAAGCATACAAATGAATCCCAGGAAGTCAATGCTTGCCTCTCATTTAACACCTTCATGCAATTACTACTGGAAAATGAAGACACTTACTAAACAACCCTTACTATGAAAATTCAAGTTTCTTATGCAAAGTAGCGAAAATGATTCAGAAAAAAACATCCTATATATATTGATGATCTCATTTCTGCAGCATTCTGGTAATTAGTCAGTGTTTGACTTTTATTGCTACAAAAGTTGTTCTACAGAAATTATAATATCTGGTCCTTAAAAATAAGATAACAAAAGCTTTTGGCAATTGCATTTTTCCTTTTAGAAACATTAGTAAAAGAGGCATGAAGTCAGCATATTAAATTTGGTTCTTGTAGCCCATGGAGGCAGGGAAAGCGGGAGAATATCAAAATGAAGTAGAATAGGTGCAGTATGAAATAATATAGGAAATTAACTATGAATGATTGAACAAACTGATCTCAAATAAAATGTAATTACTTAAAGAAATATGTATGTGTGCTAGGTGTTGGCTTGGAGGAACCATGGACTCAGAATTCAGGACACTGAATTTCTGGTTCCAAATGTGATGTTAGTCATTCTTTTGTAAAGTTCCATTTTTCTACGTAGACATGAATTGAAATGGCAGAATATGTCAAGCCTGGTGTAATGCTGTTGATAAATGAACCAATGGTCTTAACATTTTTTAGATTCCTGAGGGAAATGGGCTTAAGAACTCCAAAGCATTATTATTTCCCTTTTACAAGAAGTTCCTGTTAGGCCTAATTCAGAGGAAATTCAGAGATATAAAGAGAAAAGATGTGATAAAAATGACCAGTTCTATTGTTCTGCCTGAACAAGGCACTTGTTTCAACTTAATGCTAAAGTTAGAACTCTTCTCTAGTGATGTGGAGGCCAAATAGGCTTCAGGGTTTGGAGGGTGGCTCCCTCCTAATTTCTCAAGCTGGAGCCAGGTGGCTTGTTAGTTATTTAGGAACTATAAAGCTGTGCTGTCCAAGATGGTAGTCACCAGCCCCAGGTGGCTTTGAGCACTTCAGACAGGGTTATTCCAGATCAAGATGTGCTGTAAGTGTAAAATACATACCGAATTTTGAAAACTTACTATGGAAAGTTAAAATATCTTATTAATAATTTAAAAATATTGATCAAATGTTGAAATGTGGTTTCTAGGAAGCATAACATTAAATGTTTGGTTTTCAATATATTTCTAGTGGACAGTACTGGTATAGGGTGACATTTCTTGAATAATATGAGAGCCATTAATGAATAGAAGGGCTTTCTCATAATTTTCTACCATGCTTTGAGTGACAACGAAAACCTACACTGCTAAATTAAAATCTATTGCTAAATAAACAGGGATTGTGCATGAAGGTACTTCTTTAGGGCTGAGATGTAATTCAGTGTAGGGCACTTGCCTAACATACTGAAAGCCCTGGGTTCAATCCCAAACGTGCGTGCGCACACACACACACACACACACACACACACACACACACACACACACACAAAGGACTTCTTTAAATTTTATCATAGACCCTCAATTTCTGTACTACCTTTTATAATTCCCCAAAGAGGAAACTAAAACAATTCTTATAATCAGGAGAAAATATTTTTATCTTAAACATTCAGATGGTCAAGGCAAATGTTAAATGTTTTAAATCTTGTTTTTTTTTTTTTTTTTTTTTATAAAGTAAGGTGTTGTTCTTAGGTGCTGTCCAGTTGGGTCTGACTCATAGTAACTCTATGTACAACAGAATGAAACACTCCCTTGACACTGTGCCATGTACTGCACTATTGTCAGTGCTTCTCTGCTATTCAGAAGATTTTTCTGCATTGCTTTGGGAGTGGATTGCTAGGTCATTCTCCCTAGCCTGCAGCACCTGGTATTCCTAGGTGGTCTCCCATCCAAGGACTAACCAGGCTGACTCTGCTTAGTGCTGGAGATCAGGCTGGATCAGATGCCAGGGTGCTATGGTTGCAGATATTATAAAGTATAGCAGGTATAAAAATATATGAAAATATGTAGATACAAATTTAAAGAAAAGTAAAATGGATTCCTTTGAATCTAGCACCAGGCTGAGAAATAGAATATTGCTATATCCTGAAAGTCCCTAGATGTCCCTCTCCTCCTCCAGAAATACCCATGATTCTGGACTTTGTTAATTCATTGTTTGCTGTTCTTTAAAGTCATTACTATCCATATATCCCTAAACATATCATTGTTTAGTTTGGATAGTTTTTAAACTTTACTTAAGTGAAAACATTCTGTACATACTTTTGTCTGTGATGTGTTCCTTTTAACATTTCATTTTTGAGATTCATCCATGTTGATGTTTGTAGCTGTAGTTTGTTAATTTTTATTGCTCTATGGTATTTCATTATGAAAATATACTACAATGTCTCTAATCTGGTGAATGCATTTTAGTTGTTTTCTACTTTTCTTTTATATGCAATGCTGTATCTGTATCCTTCTATGTGCCTATTGGTGCATATACACAAGGTTTCTCTAGGATATATACTTAGTAGTGGGAACATGGGATCATAGAGTATGTGTACATTTAATTTTACCAGCTACTGTCAAACTGTTTTCCAAAAGTGTACCAATTTACATTCTCCCTGGTGGAGTGTGAGCATTCTCATTGCTCCTCAACCTCATAAAAGTGTTTTATCACACTTAAGTATGGCAGCTTGAGGATGGTCTTTCATGGTTTTAATTTCTGTGATTTGCCACAAAGCTGAGCATCTTTTCGTGTGTGTGTGGGCTATTTGTGCCTCGTTTTTCTATTTGAGTCGTCATTCCTTTTGATTTGCAGAAGTTTGAAATATATTTTGCATTCTGATAGATCATTAATGTGCTACAGTCATCTTCTCTCAGATTGGACTTTATTTCACTCTCTATAATCATTTTGATCAACAGAAGATATTAATTTTAATGAGGTAAATATTATAACTTAAACGTTTAATGTCTGATTTAAAAACTCAGTTTGAAATAATAAAGATTTCAACTATATTGTCTTTTCTCCTATATTGTATTTTGAAAGTTTTATATTTTTGGTTTTCATATTTAGGTCTTTGATTTACCTGGGACTGATTTTTGTTTATTGTGTGAAGTAGGAGTCTAATGGTTTCTTTCTTTCTTTCTTTCTTTTTTCTTTCTTATTTTTCTTTCTGTACTGGGGAACTGAACTAGGGACTCATGCATATTTTGCAAGCATTGTACCACTGCGCTATACCCCTAGCCTCTTAAAATTTTTTTTTTTTTTTTTTTTTTTTTTTTTTTTTTTTTTTTTTTTTTTTTTTTTTTTTTTTTGTCACCAGCAGTGTCTTACTAAGTTATGCAGGCTGCCTCTGGCCTCGAACATGTGATCCTCCTGCCTCTACCTCCTGAGTCGCTGAGATTACAGAAGTGCCCCACTGTACCTGGTTAGTTTGTTCATTTGTAAACAAATGGTTCCAGTCCTGTTATATGTGAACTGGTAATTTAGGTGTGAGTTTGTTTCTGGACACTACATGCTATTCCATCCATCTAATGTTCTATAACCTGCAGCCATAGCATTGTGGCGTCAGATCTCGGAAGCTAAGTAGGGTAGTCCTGGTTAGTACCTGGATGAGAGACCACCTGGGAACACCAGATACTGTAGGCTTGGGAGACAGACTTGGCAACCCACTCCCAAAAATCAATCTGCCATTGAAAACCCTATGAATAGTAGAGAAGCACTGACAATAGTATTTCCACTGTTGTACATAGGATCACAATGAGTCGGACACCGACTCCACGGCAGTTAACAGCAATGTTCTATACCCTCATCCCTTCTTAAAAATATCTGTCACATTGCATGTCTCTTTACTAATTAAAGCCTTCTTTAAGATCTTTCAATAAAGATTTGTACTTTCTCCTTAAAGTCTTGCATGTCTTTTGTTAAACGTATACCGAAACAACATCATATATTGTTAATGCTATAACTAGATTTTAAGTTATTTTCTCTTTAATTCATCATACATTGAAATACATCAAATTTTGCATAATGATTTATACTAGCATACTTATTGAATTTTTTAATTTCATAGTTTATCTTTGTGGGAAATTATCACTTTTGAATAATAAATTTGTTTTTTCTTTCTGAATCATATATATATGTGGATATATATATATATATATATATATATATATATATATATATCTTTATAGTTTTTATTTCTTTTTCTTACTTTCTTAGACTGAATTGGGCCTCCAGTTCAATTTTGTACAGAAATAAGGATAACAAACTTAATTTACTTTTACTTTATTTACTTATTATTTTTGTTTTTTTGAGACAGGGTCTTGCTATGTAGCTCAGGGTGGCCTTGAACTCATAATCCTCCTGCCTCTGCCTCCCAATTGTTGGGATTACAAGCGTGCATGGTTACACTTGGCTCTTTATTTTTAATCTTTAAATGGAATGCTTTCAAAATTTCAGAATTGAATATAATGTTTGCTGTATTTTCTGAGTAAATGTCTGGTATCAGAGTAATGAAGTTCTCTTTAATTCATAGCTCACTAAGAATTTTTACTATACAGGAATGTTGGACTTTATCAAAAGTTTTTAACACATTTGTAGAGATTATCATATGATATTTAATGTAGTCAGTTACATTACTTCTTTCTTTAATTTATTTTTATTCCTGAATAAATCCACATGACCATGTGTGTATGCATATATGTGTATTTTTTAATACTTTGAAGGATTCAGTTTATCAGTGTTTATCTGTTATTTTTGCATTTATCTTTGTAAGATTGGTCTTTAAATTCTTCGTTTTGAGTGACATTGTTGAATTTTGGTATCAAGGTTTTTCTAACCTTAAAAAACGAGTTGAGTAGTTGTCTTTATTTTATTATAATCTGATGTAGTTTGTGTAAAATTGAAGTCTTTTTTTTTTTTTCCTTAAATAGTTAGCATAGCTTTCTAGTGAAATCTCCTGGGCCTGATGTTTCCTTTAAGGAACGATTTTATGCTACTAATGATGTTTCTTTAATGGTTATAGGACCATTCAGTTTTTGCATTCTTCTTGAGTCAGTTTAGCTGTGTTCTATTTTTATAGGAATGATTTCACCTGTTTTCAAGCTTTTTTGTGTAGTACTCACATATTACCTAATTGCTTAATGTCTGCAGCATCTGAATTTATGTTCCTTTTTTATTCCATACATTTATGTAATTTTCATTTCATAAATGTACTATTTAAATTTTTACTTTGGACTAGTCTATTTTGCTTCTTAATATTGCCAGAAGTTTATAATTTTATTAGCTTTTTCAGAGAACCAAATTTTGAGTATTAAATCTTATTTTTGACCCTGTTTTTTTAAACTTTATTATTATTTTCTTTCTTTTTCTGTCTTATTTATGCTAGCTTCTTAAGGTAGATATAGTTTTTATTATTTTTCAGCTTTTCTTATTTTCTAATTTAAGCACATTTTCCTCTAAGAGGAAAGCTATACTTTTTCTTCTGTTTTCTTTAGCTTTATAACATAACTTCTGATATGCAATATTATTTTTATTTATAGGTTCTGAATATTTTTTGATGTTCGTTATAATTTCTTCTTTGATCCTTAACTTATTTATTTTTTGATTAGGATTTTATTTATGCCTGTTGGTGTGGTACAGAGTAGTAAGTCAGTTGATAAATCCATTATGCAACTAGCAAATCAGTATTGCTTACACTTCCATCTCCTTAAACTTTTTACAGAACTAAACAAGTAAAATATAAGCAACATGAAAAAAAAGGCAAGAATTTTAATTAACATGTGATGATAGTAGTATGCAATCATGGATTATACCATGAATATTTTTTTCCTTTCTTTTTTCCTCTTTTCTTTTTCTGTTTTCATAGAGTTCCATCCTGTATTTTGCCTTTTTTTCTCTCCCTTTTTACCCCTCTACATTGTTCCTCCTTCCTCTGCCCCTTCTGCATTGTCTACTACCTCCCACTAGTACCCTCCCCACTCATTTTGTGTCCACTTATATTTTTCAATCTTAATGACTGTACATTTAAAATATATATATAAAATATGTATGTTTAATTTTTTCCTTTAATGCAACTTCATCTCCCATATACGAGAGAGAACATGACGTAGTTCTCTTTTTGAATGTGGGTTATTTTGCTTAAAATGTTACTCTACAGTTCCATGCATTTTGCTGCAAATGACATAATTCTTTGCTGCTGAATAGTATTCTATTGTGTATACATACCATAATTTTTTAATCCAACTGTCTGTTGATGAATATCTGGGTTGATTCCATAACCTTGCAATTGTGAATAGTGCTGCATTAGATATGGAAGTGCAGGTGTCTGTGTGGTATGATGACTTATCTTCCTTTGGGTATATTCCTAGAAGTGGTATAGCTAGATCATATGGTGGATATATTTTTAGTTTTCTCAGATACCTCCATATTGATTTCTTTAGTGACTGAACTACTTTACAGTCCCACCAGCAATGTAAAAGGGTGGATTTTTCTCCACATCCTCACCAGCATTTGTTGTTGTTTGTTTTGTTAATCTTGGCTATTCTTACTGGAGTGAGATGGAATTTTAGGGTAGTTTTGATTTGCATTTCTCTAATGGCTAGGGATGTTGAACAATTTTTGTGTATTTATTGGCCATTGGGACTTCTTTTGAAAACCGTTCAATTCCATTGCCCACTTATTTAGTGGATTATTTGTTACTTTGGTGTTTAGTCTCTTGAGTTCTTTGAATGGTCTAGAAATTAATCCTCTGTTAGATATATAGGATGCAAAGATTTTCTCCCATTCTGTGGTATGTCCTTTTACTCTATTAATTATTTCATTGCTATACAGAAGATTTTTAGTTTTATGTAATTCCATTTGTTGATTCTTGGGGCAGTTTCCTGGGCAACTGGAGTCTTGTTAAGGAAGTATTTGCCTATGCCTATGTGCTAGACTATGTTCCCTATCTTTTATTCTAGTAGTTTTAAGGTTTCTGGTTTTATGTTGAGGTCTCTGATCCATGTTGAGCTGATTCTTGTACAGATTGAGATATATTGGTCTACTTTCATTATTCTACATATGGATATACAATTTTCCCAGCATCATTTGTTGAAAAAGCTATCTTTCCTCGAATGTATGTCTTTAGCTCTTTTGTCAAAGATCAGGTGGTTGTATTTGTGTGAGTGTATATTTGCCTCTTGTATTCTGTTCTGTTGATGTTCAAACCTGTTTTTGTGTTAGTATCAAGCTGTTTTTGCCGCTATGGCCCTGTAGTATAGTTTGAAGTCAGGTATTGTGATGCCTCTTACACTATTTTTGCTGCTTAGGATTGTTTTGGCTGTATGTGGTCTTTTGTGCTTTCATGTTGAATTTTGTGACGTTTTTCTATTTGTGTGAATTATATCATTGGAATTTTGATGGGGATTGTATTGAATCTGAGGATCGCTTTTAGTAGTATGGCCATTTTCACAACATTAATTCTTCTGACCCATAAACAAGGAGGTCCTTCTATCTAATAGTGTCTTCTGTAATTTCTTGCTTTGGTGTTTGAAGTTTGCATTGTAGAGGTCCTTGGGTCTTAGGTTAGATTGATTCCTAAATAATTAATTTTTTTGGTGGGCTATTGTGAATGGGACTGTGGTTTTGATTTCTTTCTCTTCCTGTTTGTTACTGGTATAAAGGAAAGCTACTGAGTTTTGAGTGTTAATTTTGTATCTTGCTACTTTGTTGGAGGAGTTAATTAGTGCTAGGGGCTTTGTAGTGGATTTTTTAGAGTAGTTTAGGTATAGGATCATGCCATCTGCAATTAGGGATAATTTGATCCCTTCTTTCCCTATTTGTATCCCATTTATTTCTTTCTTTTGGCTGATTTCTGTGGCTGGGACTTTAATCACAATATTGAATAAAAGAGGAGAGAGAGGGCATCTTTGTCTTGTTCCTGATCTTAGAGGGAATGCTTCCAACTTTTCCCCATTTAATATGATGATGGTGATAGATCTGTCACCTACAGCTGTACCACTGTGGCATCTGATCCTGTCAGATCTCAGAAACTAAGCAGGGTTAGACCTTGTTAGTACTTGGATGGGATATCACCTGGGAACATCAGGTACTATAGGCTTGGGAGAAGGACCTAGCAGCTCACTCTCAGAAAAACAGCCATTTAAAACTGTATGAATAGCAGAGAAGCACTAATAATAGTGTTTTGCCTATTGTATGTAGGGTCACTATGAGTCAGACACTGACTTCTTGTTTGTTGTTGTTGTTGTTAGGTGCTGTCGAGTCGGTATCTGACTCATAGCAACCCTCATAGGGTTTTCAATGGCTGACTGTTTCGGGATTGCCTTGGGAGTGGATTGCCAGGTCCTTCTCCCATTTTTGCAGTGCTGGGAATTGAACTGGGGACCTCAGAGAGTGCAGAGCAGCACTCTACCAACTGAACTAAATCCCAGCCTGACTTCTTGTTAGGTGCCATCAACAAATAGATTTGTCATATATGGGCCTTCATGATGTTGAGATATTTTCCTTCTATACCCAACTTCTTCAGGACTTTTATCATGAAGTGATATTGAACTTTGTTAAAAGATTCTCAGCATCAATTGAGACGATCATGTGATTTCTGTCTGCCAGTCTTCTGATATATTAAATTACATTAATTTATTTGTGTATGTTGAACCAGCCTTAATTCTTTTTTTATTGGAAATTTTTAATGTACAACTTAATGTGTTTCATTCTGGCATGCATTTCATTGTGACATTTCCATATATGCATTTTGTTGTATATTGCACAGATAAATTTCCCCTTACCCTCTTGTGTACTTCCTCCCCCTGTCCTACTCCCCACCAAAGACCTCTCTTCTATTTGCATGTCTTTTTGTGGTAATATTTCTCTATATGTCCTTGGATCCCAATTATGTTTAAGATTGAAACTTTTTCTATAGTGAGCTATCTTTTTACATTGTCAGTACTATTACATGAATTTTCTAGCCCATCCATATTATTACCATTCTTTGGTATTATTGGTGTTATTATAATTATTTCCAGGACTATTAAGGTTGGGCTGTTCACCCTGAGGTCGCCCCCTCCCTCATTTCTCACTCCTCCTTGTTCTTCCTCTCCCCCCTCTCCTCTCCCAGGATTTCCTCCTTTTGCTAAATCCCTCCCTCCTCCTTTTGCGCTCCCCAAATTGTCCCTTCTCCACTAAGTCGACAGCCTTAATTCTTTAAAGGTTTGATAGATCAGCTGTGAACCCACCAGGACCTGGGATTTTCTTTGTTGGGAGTTCTTTTTTTATTGCCTCAATTTCATTGCTTGTTACAGGTGTTTTTAATTTGCTTATCTCATCAGAATTTAGTTTTAGTAGGTCATAGTGTTAAGGAGTTTATCCATTTCTTCTGTATTTTCTTTCTTTTTTTTGTAGGACAAGATCTTGAAATAGTCTCTGATGATCTTCTATATTTCATTAGTATCAGGTTTTTTTGTTTTTTTTTTCAGTACTGGGGGTTGAACCCAGGGCCTTGCGCCTGCACGCTTTGCAAGTGCTGGACCACTGAGCTGTGCCACCAGCCCATTTTTTTTTTTACTTTTTGAGGCAGGGTCTCACTAAATTCGACCTCTGGTCTCGAACTTGCAATCCTCCTGCCTCCGCCTCCTGAGCCGCTGGGATTATAGGCGTGCGCCACCACCTAGTATCAGTTATTATGACCCCCTTTTCATCTCTAATTTTATTAATTTGGGCTAGGGGAGGGTCAGTTTTGTTTTCTTTTCAAAGAACCAGCTCTTAGTCCCATTAATGTTTAGTATTGCTTTTTATTCTCTATATTACTAATCTCTGCCTTAATCTTAATTATTTCTTTTTGCATGCTAATTTTGAGGTTGGCTTGTTGCTGTCTTTTTAGTGCCTCGAGGTGTATCATTAATTATTTAATTCAGTCTTTCTTATCTTTCTAATGTAGATATTCATGGGTATGAGCTTCCTTCATAGAACTGCCTTTGCTATAGCCCATAGATTTTGGTAGGTTGTGCTTTCATTATCATTTGATTGAAGGAAATTTTTAGTTTCTTTTGGGATGTCTTCTATAACTCATTGATCATTCAGAAGTATGTTATTTAATCTCCATGTATTTATAACATTTTTGTGGGTTTTTTTTTTTTTGACTTCTAGTTTTATTCCATTGTGATCTGATAAGGTACAGGGGAAGATTTCAATTTTTTACATTTGTTGAGGCAAGTTTGGTGGACTAAAATGTTGCTTATTTTGGAAAAAGTTCCATGTTTTGCTAAGAAGAATGTGTATTCTACCTCTTTTGGATGGAATATTCTGTAAATACCTGTTAGGTCCAATTGGTGTAGTGTGTGGTTTAAGTCCATCATTTCTTTGTTGACTTTTTGCTTTGATGACCTGTCCATTGAGGACAGTGGAGTATTGAGGTCTCCCATAATTATTGTGTCTGGATCTATGTGCTCCTTTGTTGCCAGTGATGTTTGCTTTATGAAGATAGGTGTATCTATGTTTGGTGCATAGATATTGAGTAACGTTATGTCTCCTTGATTGATTGTTCCCTTTGTTAATATGTTGTGACCTTCTTTGTCCTTTTAGATTAGTTTGGGGTTAAAATCAAGTTTGTCAGAAATTAGTGTAACTACCTCTGTCCCTTGTTTTTATTTTTGTTTTATACATGCTGGGAATATTGTTTTCTAGCCTTTTCAGCTTAGTCTATTTTGATCTTTAAGGATAAGATGAGTCTCTTGATTCCCACATATCAAAAGATTTTGTTTTTTAATCCAGTTGGTCAATCAGTGCCTTTAAATGATGAGTTAAGACTATTTACATTTAGGGTAATTACTGGGAGAAGTTTGGTGTTTTGCCTGCTTTTATTGGTTGTTTCTCTATTGGGTTTGGATGTTGCTTGTCCTTTATGCTGTTCCTGTTTCATGCTGGGGTTCTGCTGACTTATTAAGTTGGATATCCTTGCTTTTTAATTGGCTTGTTTGTTTCATGTATTCCTCTCATGTATTTTATTTATTCCTGTAGTCTTGCATTGGGATTTGTTTTTCTTCTTATGTATATAGTATTCCTTTATGTATCCTCTGCAGTGCTGGCTTGGTGGTCAAGACTTGCTTAAGCTAGTATATATCATGGAAAGTCTTAATCTCTCTGTCTATTTTAAATGATAACTTTGCTGGGTTTAGTATTCTTATTTGGCAAGTATTTGTTTTCAGGACTTGAAAATGTCTGACCATGCTTTCCTTGCCTTTAGGGTTGATGCTAAGAAGTTAGCTGTTATTCTGATGGGTGTGTCTTTGTAAGTGAGCTAGCATTTTTCTCTTTCAGCCTTTAAAATTGTTTCTTTGCTTTGTAGATTTAGCATTCCCAGTATAATATGACATGAAGAGGTATTCTTCTAGTCTAATGTATTTTAAGTTCTGGATGCCTGTCATTTGGGTGTATATTTCTTCTCTTGGGTTTTGCAAGTTTTCAGGTATTATTTCATTGAATAGATTTTCTATGTCTCTAGTTTTAGTTTCAGCTTCTTCTTGGACCCTCTGTATTTGTAGTTAATATCTCTTCAATATTTGAAACACCTCTTGAAAATTTTGGTCATACTCCTTCATTTTTTTGTTCTTGGTATCTGAATAAGTAAGCTCTTAACTTTTCTTCTGCCTCTGATCATCTTATTTCTGCTTCAGCCAATGTAGATACATTTGATTCTACTGTCACTTTTTTTCCTCCACTGTGTCTTTTAGTCCCAAGATTTCTGTTTGGTTCTTTTTTAGGACCTCAATTTCTTTGCTGAATTTTTCTTCTAAGTTAAAACCTCTTTTGTCCAGTATTTCCATAGCATTAATCTGTTTGGTTGAGTTATTTTGAAGTCTTTTTAACATTCTTATAAGCAGACTTTTAAATTATTTTTCTGGCATTTCTAGCATTTGAGTGTCTTTAGTTTCACTTGTTGAAGGATTGTAGTAATTAAGGCTATCTTCTTCATCTTGCTTTTTCATATTTCATATGGTTTTGCATTGGGTTTTGGGCATTCCTTAGTCTGGTTATTTCTGCCTTACATGTTTGAGGTTATCCTTGGTTTAATGCCTTCTTTTGAGATCTTGGTCCTCAGTATCACGCAGAGTATAGAAAGCATTCTGCTGCGAAAGTAATAGCTTTGTCTGATCTCATCTTTATAATTATGTTTAATTTTGCTTGCATCCAGGTTCTCTTTATGAATATTCCTGTGGAAGATGTTGCTGGGGATTGTGACAAATAGGTTTTGGGGGTAAATATTGAGTATAGCCTAGGTCTTGATGGCAGAAAGATGAAAGTCTGATAGAGAGGTGGATGAAGAATAGGGACAAGGATAGCATTAGATAGGAATAAGGAAGAGAGGCAAGCAGAGGGAGAGTGTTGGAGTGTGAATGAGAAAAGAGTCAGCAAAGTTTTAAATCTATTTTTTCCTTATATGGTTATACAAATATTCCAGGAGCTATAGCAAATATAAAGGTGAGAGATATCCTATTTTGGTTTTGGAAAATAAATTTGGGAAGAATTGATAGTATTACCCATGATTGACAGGGGTAATGTAGAAGGAATGATGGTTAAAAATTATGACTAGTGAAAAGGATGAAGCAAGATATCAACGTAGAGAGAGAAAAATTGATAGAGAAAAGCAAACAAGAAAAAAAGAGGAAAACCAAAGCAATACAAAAACAAAACAATAACAACCAAGAAATACAAAACCAAAAATGTACAAACATATAAAAGAAAGAGGAAAAAAAAAGCCCACCCCCAAAACAGATCAACCAGCAATGAATGGCTCACTGTTGGTGTCAGTTCCTAGTGAGTCCTGTCTGCCTTTTGGACATTGCGCATAAACAAGTGCATTCCTTGCTCCATACCACAGTTCCAGATCAGTTCTCAGAGTGGGCGTGTCCCCTCCAGTTCCCTCCACACACCCTTGGGATGATCCTATTTTGGGTTCACTGTCCCAGGGACTTCCATGATACCCTGTCCACTGAGCCACCAGGACCCCAGGAGCTGGGCCACTGAAAGCCATTCTGTCAGGAGCTGCATGCTGCCCAGCTACACACCCAGTTCTCTTTCCTTAGTGAGGTTACAGCCAATCTGGCTAGGTCTGTGGTGTCCACTGAAGCAACCTGAGCCCACACTGTGGGTGGGTAACCTGGGAAGACTGTGCTTCTGGGAGTTGCCCAGCTGTGACCTACTCCTCTTGGTGGGTTAGGAGCCCACGTAGGTGTTTATTCAGTTCATTTGCAAATTAGTCTTGTTTCAGGGTGATCTGGGCATTTCACTTCCCTAAACCTGCTAAGGTTCTCTGACCCTGGGATCCATTCATTCCTTCATACCACTGTGTGCTCAGGTCTCTCTCCCCCTGGCATAGCCACAGTCAATTCACTAGGCTCACTTCTTCCAGGACCAGTGCAGAGCTGGAGCAGAGGGCAGGCCACCTGGAAATTCCACATGGCTGGAATGAGCCCAGGAGCAGCCAACTTCTCAGGGAAGATGGCTGCTTGCCTCAATATTTGTTTATTACCTTAGGAGTTGGTCTGATTCATAGATGCAGCCAGAGGCTGTGGCTCCCTAAGTGCCCAAGGCTGCTCTGTGTGTGTGTGTGTGTGTGTGTGTGTGTGTGTGTGTGTGTGTGTGTGTGTGGTGAGTCTCTTTGTCTCTTAGATTACACTTATGCGTGTTTCTGTTCCACCCTCTCCACCTCAGGCACTGTGGCAGTGTGTTCCCAAAGCCTGAATTCAGTGATTAATTTTTGTTTGTCTCAAACTAAAATATTAAAATGGGGATGGGGTGCAACTCAGTGGTAAAGCACTTGCCTAGCATGTGCAAGGCCCTCAGCTCAACCTTTCTGTACTGAAAAAAGAAATATAGAAATAAAAGAAATTCTGTGTCTCTTTGACATTAATTCTTGATAATTTTTATTTATTTATTTTTTGTGGAACTTGGGGGTTGAACCCAGGGCCTCACACATACTTTGCAAGTGCTCTACCAGTGGGCTCACCTACAGCCCATTTTTAAACAATTTATTTATTTTTATTTAGAGATAGCATCTTGCTAAGTTATACAGGCAGTCTCCAGCCTTGAACTCACAATCCTCCTGACCTAGCCTCCTGAGTTGTTGGGATTAAAGGCATGCACCGTGATGCCCAGCTTGATAATTTCATTTATTAATCTTTTGGTACATTAATTCTCTTATGTTATCTTATTGGCTATTAAATCTGTTATTTGAGTGTTCAATCTAAGTTGCTATTTCTAGGGTTAAAAAGGGCTGAGATTTAGCTCAGTTGGTACAGCACCACTCTGCAGTCTCTGAGATCCCAGGTTTGAGTCCCACCCTACAAAAATGGGAGAAGGACATGGCAATTCACTCCCAAGGCAATCCCGAAACAATCAGCCATTGAAAAACCTAAGAGGGTTGCTATGAGTTGGACACAACTTGACAGCACCTAACATTTAACAAGGGTTAAAGGTATTATACATGCTTTTTAACATTATGTATGTGATAATTTAAGTACCTGAAGATTTTTGGGTCTGACTGTGTTATCTTTTGTTTCTGCTGGATGTTACTTATGGCCTTGATTCTTTGGGTATTAACTAATTTTGACCTTTGAGTTATTTAGTTTTTCATGGAAAGTTATCCATGGAGATTCTTTGTGTCCTGGAATGCCTTTGTTGGGTACCTGGGACATTACCAGATCAGGACCACTTCACACAATGTAGTCTTCAGGTTTAACATTTTTTAAAATTAATTGTATTTATTTTTGTTTTTATGAGCATAAATTAATTGTACAAAATAAAAATAATTAGACTGCTTCAAAAGTGTGAATCTGTGTGCAAACTTGTGTGAAGGCCAGCTTATGGTTATAAATTCTCAGGGTATAATTTCTCCCTACTCTACTCATTACCAAGTTTTGAGACTGTTATTTTTCCATGCAATTTCCAGGGGGTGGGTAGAATTGGATAGTTTATTCTAGTCCCTTCTTTCAGTGATTGTGTGCTTTTGTGCTTAGTTTTATGAGGGTCCTAATACAGGACACTCCGACGTGGGTGGTCACTGGGCTTTTGTCTTCTGTCTTCACAGCACGAAAATCTGTGCTCAAGTTCACTGGGTCCAGGAATTGCCCTGAGGGTAAAGCTGATGCAGTGCAGCCCCTCCTAGGCATTTCTTGCTGTTTTGCTCTTAAATGAATGTACTCAAAAAGGTGTTTTTATATTTTATTCAGTGTTTTTAGTCATCAGGGAGAATTGGTGTTGAAACTTAGTCTGCTATGTTGCTAGAAAATCAACTACTTTTGTTTTCTTTTCAGAAAAATAATTTTCTCTCTTTTTTAAACTGGAATGATCCCTCTGATAAATATTCACTTTTAATAGACTTAGTTACCAATTGTATTTTTGTGGGGGTAGACAGTTTACAGAATGGTGTCTCTCTATTTCTTAAACTTCCAACTGTAGAAGATAAGGTAGGAAAGGCAAAAGCAATTCTGGAAGGGATCATAAGTAAGTCCATGGGCTGTAAAAGAAAGTACAGAGAAAAAGGAAACTATATATTAACCCTTCACTTAATAAATATTAAATCATTATGCTAGTGCTTCTCTTGTGCTATCTCATTATAATACTGTAAAGCAGTCATACGTATTTTTACAGATGATGTAGCAGCTAATATTAACATTTACTAAGTAGTTTAGTTGTATTTTTTCTGTTAGCATTGTTTTATAGATGAACAGACAGAAGTTTAGAGAACTACCTTTATAATGTTACTCAATAGTCAATGACCAAATATCCAGAGTGCTTTTAGATTTAGGGTAAGATATGATATTTGTTGCACTGTTTAAAATCATGCTTGTTTTGTTTCCTCACATCTGCAGAAAGGTAGTTCTAGCTTCTTTATAAATATTCATTTCATCCTAACAGCTCTTAAGGTGGGTCCTATTATCACCATAGCCTGCAGCCCTGGCCCTGTGGCATCCGATCCCGTCAGATCTCGGAAGCTAAGCAGGGTTGGGCCTGGTTAGTACCTGGATGGGAGACCGCCTGGGAACACCAGAAGCTGTAGGCTTGGGAGAAGGACCTGGCAACCCCCTCCCAAAAATCAATCTGCTATTGAAAACCTTATGAACAGCAGAGAAGCACTGACAATAGTGTTTCCCCTGTTGTACAGAGGGTCACTATGAGTCGGATACCGACTCGATGGCACCGAACAACAACATTATCACCATTGCCATTGTAGAAATGAGAAAATTTAAAGCATTTAAGTGAGGGTGTGGTGGCACATACCTGTGATCCCAGCCCTGGGAAGGCAGATCATGAGTTTAAGGCTAGCCTGGTTAACACGTTGAGACTCTGTTTAAAAAACCAAACTAACCAAATACCCCCCCCACAAAGAAACAACAAACAAACAACAATAAAAACAAAATCTTCCCCGATGTTCTAAGTGGTGAAGTTGGGATTGTAGCCTGAGTGATCTGTTTCCATTGTCTGTGTTTCTACCTGACATTTAAAACATGAGCCATGAGTTTGAGAGTAGGATGAAAGAAGATTCTGCTTGGTAATGGAATCAGGATCTTTTGCTAACAAGTAGCTCAGACATACCCTAGAATTGGGGAGCTGTTAGACAAGTGAAAGCATAAAGAAAAGATTGGTATCGTGTGCCAGAACTCTTGATCTTAAAATGGATTATGGAATGGAAAGACCTCTTCCAAATTTGATAGCCAGTTAGAGAACTAGTGTGTGTGTGTGTGTGTGTGTGTGTGTGTGTGTGTGTGTGTGTGTGTGTGTGTGTGTAGGGGAGCAAGTTTGTAGAAATGAACAGATTAGCAGAGAAAGACAGCTGTCTTGAGACCCATTGTCATTTTCTCCCTCTATTGGCATTTACCCAGGTGAAAATTATCAGGGAAACAGAGAAGAATTACTAGACCTCTTGGCTTATTTACTTCTAACATCCACTCAGAAGTGGAGTCCAATTATTATTGATTCCTGATCCAATCATAGGAATCAGAACATTCCTTTAGCCAAGTGATACTGATATATGAAAATTTTTATGTGATGAAAGCAGAGCACTGTGAACTAAAACATATTCATAACAACTAGTGGTCTTTTTCCTTAAGGAAAATCTTTGTATAATTGGGATCAAACTCGTCTATAATTCTGGGTCAGTGTTTTCACTCAACATTGCCTCACTAGCATTTTTCATGTCACTAAATAATTTTCAGATATCAAATACCATCATTTACTTACACATCTTCTTGTTTGGGTATATTTTCATCATTTAAAAACTTTTTTCTTCTATACCACTAGTGAAAATTATGACATAGAAACTGTTGCCCTTATATATTCTTGAGAATTTACATTTTCAGCATCCCATAGCCTCTTTATTGCCTCTATTTCTTCAAGAGTGTATCCCCTGTCTGCTGTTACCAGGTGCATCTTCCTAAAACATCAATTATGTCATTCCATCCCATGCTCAAAATCTCCTATGACTTCTCATTTCAGGCGGGCTCTGTGGTACATGCCTGTAATCCCAGTGGCTCAGGAGGCAGAGGCAAGAGAATCACAAGTTCGAGACCAGAGGCAGTCTGCGTAATTTAGAGAGACCCTGTCTCAAAAAGTAAAAAAATGGACTGAGGTTGCAGCTCAGTGGTCCAGCACTTGCAGAGTATGCAAGCACGAGGCCCTGGGTTCAACCCCCAGTACCACACACACACACACACACACACACACACACCAAAAAAAAAAAAAAGACTTCTCATTTCCTACAGAAAAAAATCCCAACAAATTCTTTAGCTTACAGATTGTTGTCTTTGACACTTGTGTTCCTTTAACTTTCTATAATCTGTGGTGTCTAAAACACATCAGCTCTTCAGGATGGCTCTACTCTCACCTGGCACCCACCTCAAGGACTTTTACTATTGTTTTCAACCCTGCCTCCCTTCTTCCCTGTCCCAAACAGAATATAAAACAACTCCAACCTGAGCACTGAGGTATGGGCTACATCACCTGTCACAAAAGAAAACATCTTCACCCATCCTCAGTAGTCTCTGTTCTTTAACCAAAGTTTTCCTCTTTCCAGCTGATGTCATATTCATTTCTAGTCAATTTCTCTACCGCCTTGGCTTTTCTGGCTATGCTAGAATCTCTGTCTCTGTGTGTATGTGTTAGAGTAAATGAACCCTAAAAGGCCTGAAAGCACACACAGCAACATTTACTTATGGAAAAGGGCTCTGGGATTGGATCCACAGAGAGGAGTAAGGGACATTTTCACTTTTTACTCTCTATATTGCTGTACGGCTTGAATTTTTACAAGTATCCATTTATTTTTAACTTAAAAACAATAAAACTCCCAGAGTTGAGGGATATAATGAAGGGAGAGTTGAAGAAACTGCTTTCTAAATTTTTAAAGCTCAGGGCAAATGCTAATTGTGGTTACATCCATAGCTTTGCTCTGACCATCTAAAAAGGACTCTTTCCTGGTTCAACTGCTATCATCTTTCAAAGTCCAGCTCAATTTCTATAGTTTCCAAAAAGTCTGTCTTGATTGCTAAAACCCACAGTTGTCTCTCCCAACTCAAAGCGATATGAAATTGACTTTTTTCGTTTTCAGTTGGGGCACATGATGATAGGTAAAGAAAGTCCATTTAGCAGCAATCTAAACCATGAAGAGTGGTTCAGAGTAAATATGTGTCTTCTACCTTTTTTGGGGGGGAGGGGTTTATACTATTACGGTTTGGATTTGAAGTATCCCTCTGAAGACTTGTGTAGACTGCTTGACCTCCACACAACCAAGTTTCTCTTTTAAAAAGTTACTCCATTTTTTAAAATCTAAAAATACTAAATAAGGCAACCTGATATAGTTATTTCATTTGATAAAGTAGAAAGAGCATTGACTTTGAAGCCGAAAGAATATGAATTTGAATTCTAGCTCCATCATGTCTGAATTCTGTTATCTTAAATAAGTTAGTTCTCTTCTTTTAACATCAGTTACATTACATGTAAACATGGGGATAATAACCTCTGTCTCCCTGATACACATGTGGAGGCACCTAAGACAGTGCCTGATCCATACTGTTTTCAGTACACACTAATTTTCTTTCTTTCTTTATCAGTAATTTTGACTTGTGAAAAGCACACATTAAAAAGCAGCAAATGCCTAGAAGTCCATCAATAGATGAATGGATAAAGAAAATGTAGTATACACACACAATGGAGTTTTCTCAGCCATAAGAAAGAAGAAAATTATGTCATTTGCAGGAAAATGGATGGCACTAGAGAACATCATGTCAGGTGAAATAAGCTAGACTCAGAAAGACAAATATCACATGTGTACCCTAGATTAAAGAAAGAAAATACATGAAAGCAGAAAGGGGACCACGTAGAGATAGAATGGGACTAAAGGAAGGAGAGAGAGGGCAATAAGAAAGGCTAATAGAGGTGGGAGAAAGACAAAGGTCATGTTTTCTCTCAAATGCAGAATCTAGATTATATATACAAACACACATACATACACACATACATGCATATATATATATATATATATGACATACAATATATATATGACATACATATATACATATGACATATATATATGTCATATATATATATATATGACATACAAGCAGAAGGAGAAGGGGAATGTGAGAGGGTAATAGGGGGTGAATACAACCAATGTACAATGAAATGCATATACGAAAATGTCATAATGAAATCCACTAATCTGCACACTAACTTAAAAAAATACTACTAAAAAAGAGCAGCAAATGCTACTTTATGTTTATACATCTACAAATGAGTTCCAGAGAGAACAAAGTGATTAATTTAAAAGAGATGTGATATGCATCTACATATGGATATGTGCAAAGAGTTTGCATCATCTTTCTTTAACTACATGCAAAAATGCTGGGCCATGGTATGCCTGTATATTAGTTTTTCATCTTATAGAGATTAAAGCTCTGGCTGGGGTTATAAAAGCCAAATGTGTTTTTTAAAATTTAAAAATAATTTTATTTTGAGACAGAGTCTTACTAGGTAGCTCAGGTTGGCCTCAAACTCAGGAACCTGCTTCAGGCTACCAAGTGCTGGGATTATAGGCATGCACTACCATATCTGGCTCTCAAATGTATTTTTTAAAAAGTTTTTGAGGCATTATTTCATTATGTAACCTAGGCTAGTCTCCAATTCACTAGGTAGCCTAGGCTGGCTACAACCTATGGATTCTCCTGTCTCTGCTTCCCCTGCATTGAAATTACAGTGATCAATTTTTAAAAATTTTTTATTGTTGCAGTAATAGGGGTTGAACCCAGGGTCTTGTGCATACTAGACAAGCAATCCATCACTGAGCTACATCCCTAGTCCCTAGTCCCTTTTTAATTTTGAAACAGGGCCTTCCTAAGTTGCACAGGTATTAAATGTATTTTTGATGTCTTATAGTTAGTTGGTTATGGTTGTCAGCAACTAGGAATCTTAGATGAGAGTGCTAAGACAACTTGGCCTTATATCAAATTCTGTACAGATCTGAGATGTTCTCAGGACTAACATCTATTAGGCATAGTAGACATAATGCCCTGGGCCCATGATATTTCTTGGGACCTACAATATTTTAATTTTTTCTTTAAATCAGAAAAAATGAACTTTTAGGTCAAAACCAGCGTTTTAGTATAGCATTAATACATTCATCTTTATACCAATACATTTATCTTTATACCAATAGAGTTGTAAAATAAAAGTTTAATTATTTTTTTGTGGAGGAAGCGAAAGTCATAATGCAGCTCTAGATGCTTTAATGAAGTTTGAGACTTCCTTCCAGGAAATAGGTCAGGCTGAGAAGTGGTTGCATAAACCAGTTTCTCCTTTTCCTAAGATGTGCCGGGAAAGGGCTCCTTGATATGGTTGGACTCATATCCAATCACGTGGGTCTTTTTGTTTATTTTTGGCCTCATGAGAAGGTAAGAGAAGAGCCAAACATGGAAACAAAGCAATAAAAATAGTTACTTATAATGAACCTTAGAGTCTCCTAGCATAAAAATAGAATCTTGGGGATAGAATGTTCCCTCCTTTCCCATACTTATGTAAATTTAATATATAAAATCCTTCATGAATGTTAATGAATTTATAAAGGAAGGATTAGAAAAAAACCTCAACAGTCAGAAGAAAATTGTTAATCTAATTTTGGCTGAAGAAAAGAGAAAATATGAACTGCTTAAAAATAGGAAATGCAGAGAAGAGCTGACTTTCTAAGATATGGAAATACAGATATTGTGAGAATAAAGCTGTGTGTCACAATGTGGCAGTATGGGGATCTTGGTATAAAGTAGGACATTTGGTCAGTAAATGTACTGACCTTATGTATGCTTTTTAAAGGATCAAGGAAAGTAGAGATCAGCTATTGTACTTCTGAGCCAGACACTCCTATAAGCTTGGCTCTTGGGAGTCCATGCTAATCTAACAGGCAGTTTCTGCAGAGGGGGCTGTAAGTTGGTTGAAGAGGAAAGGTAGGGAAGGCTTCTCCTGCCACTGGGTTTGCAAGCTTTACTTTTCACTTTAGGTCAATCATTCCGTCTTAATAATAATTCATATGAATAATAACTAACATGCCTGGTGCACTTGCTATGTGCCAGGCATTGGGCTAAGCACATTGCATGGATTGGCCGTTTAGTCTTCATAGCGACCCTGTGGCTAGGAACTATTATGATCCTGTTTCACAGATGAAGAGATGGAGTTCAGAGAAGTTGAGTGACTTACCTGAGACCTCACAGCCAGCCAGGGCAGATGTGGAACTAGAATCCAGGCAGTGCAACACGGGAGCCTGAATTTCTAACCTCGGCTATTACCCCAGGGGAGCCACCTATGCAGAACATGGAAGCAAAATACAAGAGTGTAGGGAGGTTATGGGTTGAATTGTGTCTTGCCCTCATTTATGTGTTAAAGTCTTAACTCCAAGTATCTGAGAATGAATCTTATTCAGAGATAGGATCTTTACAAAGGTAATTTAGTTAAAAAAATCATGAAGATAGGCTCAAATCCAGTATGACTTACGTCCTTATAAGAAGGAGATATTTGGACATAGAAACATATATCTAGCAAGAAGTTCATGTGAACATGAAGACACCATTTTTAAATCAAAGAGAGAGTCCTAGAACAATGCTTCCTTCAGAAAACTTAGAACCTACCCAGAAGTTACCTTGACTTTGGGGCTTCTAGCTGCCATAACTGTGAGACATTAAATTTCTATTATTTAAGCCATCTAGTCTGTGGCACTTTGCTGTGGCAGCCCCTCCAAATTAGTAGAGGCACTAAGACATCTTTCATGTGGATTAATCCTATAATAAGGTAGGGTCTTTAAATAGAGAGGGGGACTCTTATTGGGGGAACTGAATATACTCTTTATCATTTAGAGAATGATTAAGTATAGGAAATAGAGGGCTTTTGTTCTTTCAAGAATTTTCAGATGAACTGAATACAAAGGTAATCTAAAGATTTGGGATTAATAGTATAATTACCTGGAAATGATAATTTATGGCAAGTAAGACCACCATCAACAAGACTTGGTATACACTATAACTAAATTGTCTTCCTTAACTTTCAAATAACCAGCTTCTTTAATATCAGGCATTATTAGCCAAAATGAATTTCCTACTCAATCTAAATACTTAGAGTCATCTGTCCTTAAGGATGTTTGGATACTCTTGGGACAGAAATAAATTTGACTAAAGTGTTTTAGTTACAAGTGAAACTATGTCCAGATGGTTGTGATGGTATACACTGTAATCCCAGCGCTCAAGAGGCTGAGCAGGAGGATCATGAGTTCACGACCAGCCTGGGCTACATAGTGAGACCCTGTCTCAAAACAAACAAATAGTCCAAAAATATGTCTAATGTTACTAGGGCAGATTGCATAAGGTACAGAATTCTTTTCTATTTAATGGAAAATTTGATAAAATAATAAAAAAGCTTTTAAAAGGCAGATTATTTTTTAAAAAAAATTCTCTGTAAGACAGATTGAAAGTATTATGACTATAGTTGCAGTGCTGCTCATGTTATTTGTTTATGAATTTTTCCCAAATTTCTCCACCTTTCCCCCACCATACTTGATATGATGATTACGCGGCTATGTAGAGGAAGTCATTCCTACCCACCTGCCTGACAGGTGGCCACCATGAGTGTGCACTTGGTTTTCACTATTTCCTTATAAGTTCTTATTTAATATTTGTTTATTTCTTTGTTTTTATAGTACTGGGCCTAATGCATGCTAGGTCCAGTAGCATGCATGCTTTTTTTTTTTTTTTTTTTTTTTTACCACATGGAACTTTATTTGTGAAGCTCCCAGGCACAGCCCAGACACACAGCACGGAGGGGAAAGCATGAGGTCACGTGGCTGCCAAGGGAGGTCACGGGGCATCTCCTGCCCAGCCCAATCCCCACTCCTTCCCACCCCGGAAGTCCTTGAAGAGCAGCCAGCTGCAAGAGGCAGCTCAGGCGTCATGCCTGAGCTAGGCATGCTAGGGAAGGGCTCTACCACCGACCTGCATCCCCAGCCCCTCTTTTATTTCTAGTTTTTTTTGAGACAAGGTCTTGCTGAGTTGCACAGGTTGCCTCTGGCCTAGTACTCGCTCTTGTCTTGCCTCAGCCTCGAGTCACTGGGATTACAGGCATACAATGCCAAGTTCTTTTAATATTTATTTAATTCTGCTAGTCAAGATGGACTTTGGAAATAAAAATTCTCTAAGAGAATGTCAAATAGAGGTTTGAGTTTAGCTCAGTTAGTAGAGTGCCTACTCTGCACTGTCTGAGGACTCAGGTTCAATCCCCATTGCTGCAAAAGTGGGAGAAGGATGTGGCGGTCCACTCCTGAAAACAATTCTGAAACAATCAGACATTGAAAAACCTATGAGGGTTGCTATGAGTCAGTCCTGACTTGACAGCTCCTAACAACAACAACAACATCATTTTGAAATACTATACTAAATGGAATTCATAGAAGAAAACAATTCCTAAAAAAGATCATATACTGTTTTGTAAGTCCTCAAAGGAAGCCAGTGATCAGAAGATATTTTCTCTTAGTTCTGATTTGAAAAAATCAATAGGACATATATAATCCTATGTAAATTATAATTTTGAAAGTCATATTTGACCAGGAAATAGTGTATGAGACAATTTGTTGCATATGATGAGTGTATCAGAAGCCTCTTTTGTGCCACCTTAGATTCTCTGGCCTTCACTCATCTTTCTAGGTTTCTGGACCTCTTCCACTCCCAATGCCAAAATGACAACTGGCTTTATATGCCTCCAGGATTCAGGATGTGGTAGATAATTTCTTTCTTTTCTACACTCTCATGGACTATTCCATAAGAAAGGTTTCTGTACAGTCTATTCTGAGTGACCAAGTCTCTTTGTGATGTGGCTGAGTTGGTAATGCAATACCCTGTATTGACTCATGACTTTACCTACCTTAGTTCTCTTTTCCATCACTCACACTGCCCCGGATTATACTTTCCAATAAAGCTTAGAACTTAAGTCTCACTTCAGGTTCAGTTTTCAAGGGAACTTTGTGGAGAATAGTAAGAGTTCTATAAATATTTGGTAAGTTGAAATGAGTAAAAAAATAAAATCTGGGTGAAATGAGGACTTTAAGTAAATCATTTTTATCTGCCTGGGTTTCAGGAGAACTTGGTTTATAGCTCCTGACCCATTCATCTTTTAGCTGCCTCTGGATTGGTAGGTACAGTGACTAGAAGGCTTTGAAGCCTATTTTAGTGCCAGTAAGAAGTCTACCTGATGAGTCAAATATAGGTCACATTACCAAAAGGAAGCTAAAAGAGGGAAGTGTAAGGGTGAATTACTCTGGATACAAGAGAACAGTCCAAATTGTGGGCCTGGAGCCATGTTTTCCTTAGAGGCATTGTTCATTTCTACATAAGTCATAGCCACAAAGGTACCTCCATGGTTAGAAAAAAAGCCTTCACAAATGCTGCCCTTTGGCTTTCCTTGAGAAGAAAGCTAAAGTATTTACCTAATGTTTATGTCATATCAATAGATTTGAGGTCTGTATATGAGACCTAAAAGACTGAAAATGTGAGGTTAAAAGGGCAAAGAAGAGAGAAAGCAATTTTAATTATTCTTTTTTTGCTAGTCCTCTGCCTTTAGTAACTAAAAATTACTAGAAATTTACATAATAAGTTAAGAGATCCAAGAACTTAAAGAAAATGATATCTAGCATCTGCTGTATATTTCAGTGTGTGCCTGTACTCGGGCTAAGACCTTTGTGCTCTTGGGAAGGCATGTAGGCATTATTACTATTTTTATTGTCCTTGCTGTTATTAATAATAAAGAAGATTGTTACAGAAATGAAAGTGAGGTGGAACCAGCTATGCTGACCTATATGAAACCTTTTGCAATTTAATGAAAAAAAGACAAGAAGAGGCAACATTTAGAGCAGGACCTATTTTTGTGTCTGTGTATATGAAATTGAGGCCAAGTAAGTATATTTGCAGATAACTTTTAAAAAGATTATGAGCTCAACCATATTTATAGTAAATTAGGAAAATTATAAATTTGTACAATTTGATGACTGAAAAGTATGAAAAGGAAAGCTATGGTGGGGAACTTGAAGCAAAATGTCCTGAAGGGTCTTGCTTTTATCAAGATACATGTGGGGGAGATTTATAATAAATCAGCTGAGCAGACATATGACTCATATCTAGGGACGTTCCTGGAACTGGCCATTTGGATCTTACGATCACTGGAGGTAATGCTTGATTTTTTCACTGACCATAAAGATGTTTTGAAAACAATGACAAGCTGCACTCTGTAGAGCACACCAAGGCCAACCGCAGCAACAAATGTATTTAAGTATTTAGTCCAGCAAAGACAAGACATTCATCTGGTTTTTACCTTTGTTATAAGGGCAGAGATGAGGAGACATTTTGGCTAACACAAAGTCGTTACAAATGAGTTGAGAGAGCAATGGAGCATGAACAGCAGCAGTCAGTCCCTATTAATGGGAACATGAAGAGATGGTTGTGCTTCCTGTTGGCAGAGGTGGAAGGAGCAGGGTTCACATGGGCAGCCATTACAGTCACTTCTGGACCGTCTGCTGGGAGTCTTAGACAAACTAATCTGGGCAGGGGGTGCTCTCAAGTTGCATCAGTGTGTTGAGCCCTAAGTGCCACATGTGGACAAAAAGGATGATCAGCAGTAGGTAACATGAGCAGCCTCCAGTTTCGGGTAGATGAGAATGAATTGTTAAGTGCTGTCCAGTCGTATCTGACTGCAGTGACCCTCACAGGGTTTTTGATGGCTGATTGTTTTGAGATTGTTTCGGGAGTGGATTACTACATCCTGCTCCCGTTTTTGTGGTGCTGGGGATCAAACCCAGGGCCTCAGAGACTGAAGAGTGGTACTCTTAGTTTTGACATTTTGTAACATAAGTATTCTAGTTATGGTATATCAATGTTATGAAATGTCATAAAAGGTATCTAATGCAAAGCTACAATTTTACTTGAAAGGAAAATAACTAAAAGCAGTACTCTATAGCATATGCAGCCAAATAGCCATTAAGCTAAATGGCTTATCTCTGGAGTTAATAGGTCATGTTTGGGTGAGATGATTATAATAATTCTTTTACTGTGTCAGCACTTTTGAAAGATCCAGAAATCCACATGCTGAACATGAATCTGGGACTATGGTTATTGCAAATGTGCCTTCCACAACTTGACTTTTTATAATCCCAGTTACTTAGGAAAAACATGATACCGCTAAATGGTACTTTGATTCCAATATTTCATTTCCACATTTGTTAGAATTAGTTATGATTCTGCAACTTACAAGTTCTAGTAACTGGCCATTTTCTTCTAGTTTTTCCTTACATGTTTCTTGAACGATGGCTCCTCTGCTGAGTTAGGAAAATGCAAATTTCAGTGCTCAATATAGGGGAAAGAAGCAATTACAAAGATTAGTCTACCTATTTCTCATGTGGCTTTGCTTCTCACATTATTATGATTATTATTTTTGTTATTAATTATTTTATTTTTATTTTTATTCACTACTGGGGGTTGAATGCAGTACGTCGTACATGACAGGCAAGCACTTCACCAATGAGCTGCACTCTCAGCCCCATTTTTATTTTTTACTTGGAGACAGAGTCTTGCTAAGTTATGCAAGCTCCTTCCGGCCTCAAACTTATGATCCTCCTGCCACAGCCTTCCAAGTTCCTGGGATTACAGGTATGCACCATGGTGCCTAGCTTGCTTCCCACATTATTGCTTTTCCTGTGAAGGACAGTCTCAAAATCTTATGGAAATCCAAAGTTGTTTTCAAATGTGGCTCATATTAATTTGTCTCTTCTCTCTCATTTCTAATATAGCAATTGCTATTTAGTCCTTTAGGAGGTCCAAGAGCTTAAAACATGAACTTTTGGCAAAGGAAGAAGTTTCTAATTTCTATGTTTTTCCTTGAAGTGTACTTGACATTTCATTTCTAAAAACTTAGTCCTTTGCAGAGGCAGTATTTATGGTATTTATGGCCTGGGAACATCATAAATACTGTATACTCTTTTTTGTTTCCTTCTTTTCCTCTTTCTTCTTCCTTCCCTCTCTCTCTCTCTCTCTCTCTCTCTCTCTCTCTCTCTGACACAGAGCCTCTTTGTGTAGCCCAGGATGGTCTTGAACTTCCTGCAGTCCTCCTGGCTTGGCCTCTTGAGTGCTGAATTTATAGGTGTGTGGTACCACACCTGGCTTGTAGGTGTTTTGTTTAAGCTCCTCCTGAATGGTGTTGGTTCTAAGAAGCTGGAGGCTGAGGTGAAGCAAGGAAAATCATATATTTTTTGAGAAAGATGTGGTCAGTTTTCCAATGTTTGAAAGGATTTTTTATCAATTCAATTTACACCTAATTTATGCCTATTGATAATTACCATGCGCATCTATTACTCTCAGCAAAATCTGATCCAGAGGAGTTGGCTGCAAGTTATTACATACCCTCCTGCTAAAGTAATAAAAACATGGAAAACTCAGGTGAATTTTACCTAACAGAGGAACCTATTTGGTAATTAGACTTCTCAGAACAGATCTGAGAAAAAAGCAACTTGTTCCCTGTGCTTTGGACTGCAGAGATTGAAAGTGAAGTGATGTCAGTGGTAGGGAGCATTCAGAAAAGGAGCCTAAACAATGGAAAAATGCTCTTAGAAGACTAGGATGGTAATCTTTAGTATTGCTTTGGTGTTTTTTTGCTGGGCTTACCTTGCTGTAAGGAGCTGGGATTTAGCTCAGTTGGTAGAGTGCTGCTCTGCAGTCTCTGAAGTCCCGAGTTTGATTCCCAGCACCACAAAAATGGGAGAAGAATGTGGCAACCCACTCCCAAGGCAATCTTAAAACAATCTGCCATTGAAAACCCTACGAGGGTCGCTATGAGTCAGACACGACTCGATGGTACCTAACAACAACAACACCTTGCTGTAATGTGACTGTGCCATTTCTTTGCTCCGTTTGCCTCAAAATCTTTGTATATTATATCTAATGGGTTGAATTGTGTTCCCTTCCCCAAAAGATATGTTGAGGTCTTAATCCTCAGTATCTCAGAACAGGACCTTATTTGGAAATAGCACAATTACAGAGGTCCTTAGAATGGGCCTAGTCCAATATAACTGTTGTTGTTAGGTGCCATGGAATCAGATCTGACTCATAGCAACCATAAGCACAATAGAATGAAGCACTACCCAACCCTGTGCCATGCATACAATCTTTTTGCTTGAGCTCATTGTTGCAGCCACTGTTTCTTCTCATTTTGAGTCATACCACATCAGAGAAAGGAGGTCCCTGGAGCTTTATTCACATCATGAAGATCAACTCTACTTTGAGGAAACAACTCTTCCCCAGTTGTTTCTTGAATACGTTACAGCATGAGGGATCATTTTCTGGTACTACATTTGACAGTGCTTCTCTGCTATTCATAGGGTTTTTAATGGCCACTTGTTTTGGGAGCGGGCTGCCAGGTGTTTCTCTCTAGTCTGTCTCAGCCTGGAAGCTCAGCTGAAACCTGCCCACCATGGGTGGTCCTGCTGGTATCTGAAATACCAGTGGCATAGCTTTCAACATCACAGTACACATTAGCCCCCCAGCCTTAGTTGACAGACATGTGAAGGAACATGACTGGTAACTTTATATAAAATGGAAATTTGGACCTAGAGACATATACAATGAGGGAAGACACACAGTGAAAACTTAGTCATATAGCCTGGCACGGTGGCGCACGCCTGTAATCCCAGCAGCTTGGGAGGTGGAGGCAGGAGGATCACAAGTTCGAGACCAGAGGCAGTCTGCGTAACTTAGTGAGACCCTGTCTCAAATAAACTAAAAAAATGGGCTGAGGGCGCAGCTCAGTGGTCCAGCACCTGCAGAGCATGCAGGCATGAGGCCCTGGGTTCAACCCCCCAGTATTGCAAAACAAAACAAAACAAAACAAAAAAAACTTAGTCATATGAAGGAGACAGAGATTGGAGTTATGCTGCCATAAACCAAGGGATGTCTGCCACCACCAGAAGTTAGAAAAGAGTTAGATTCTTTCTCACAGTCCTGAGAAGGAGATAACCCTGCCAACACCTTGATATTGAACTTTTAGCTCCAGATCTGAGACAAAAAATCTGAATCTTAAATTTGTGGTACTTTGCTATGGCAGCCCTAGGAAGTTAGTACACTGTACTCAGATCAAACTTAAGCATTTGTAATATTTCCTCTAGTCCTTTGCTGCCTGTTGAAAAACAGATTTTCAGAGCTTCTAAAATGCTCTTAACCCTATTCTCTACCTTATTTCCTCTGCACAGCTGTGGGCAAATGGAAAGTAACTATAGTCCCTGTTGACAGAGTTCTCACTTGTTCAGAAATGTTGGACTGGTTAAGTGAATTGAATTGCATGTGAATTGAGATGTAGATTGCTTCACGTCAAAACCAGTAAAACCTTAGACCCTAAGAATTTCCCAGATGAAGGAATATTGACAGATCTTAACTATGGGGAGGGTGTTGCAATAATAACCAATTCAAAGAAGAATATTGCTTTTCTCCAAAGAAGATTCAAAGGGGGAGTCAATAACATTAACCTCCACATCAGCTAGTCTGAGTTGAAATATTAGGCATTGACTGAATAATCAGGAATTGACTAATCAAGATTGTCTTGTCCCTTGTGTTCCTATGTTGGGAAATAACTGAGTTCAGTATGTTTAAGATTTATTCATCTTGTATTTGTGCTGATCATATTCATTGAACTGCAGGCTAGAGCCAAGAAATATATTTTTGAAGCTGAGCTAGTGATAGGCAGATTGCATCGCTGTCTTTGGAGTCAATCCAGCCATCTTAAATATTGAAGTGTTTATGGTGCTTGAGGGAGAGTTTCATCCTGCCACATTCTTTGTGACTAGCTGAGTCTAACTATTGTGTTTGAATGCTTTTCTAAGACAGATAGATTCTCTTAGTCAAAATTACTTGACATGCTGGTATGCGTGACAGATAGAAAACATGTGGACTGGATGTTTGGTTAGTGGTAGAGTCTTTGCCTAGTATATGCAAGCCCTGAGTTAGATTCCCAGTATGGTAAACAAATAACAGCAAAACTTATGTGGACATTTAAGAAATATAAATTACATATGCCTGGTGAAAATGAAAAATATAAATATTTCAATTTGACATGTGTATGTATATGTATATACCCATGCATACCTTCTTTTTACTTAGGCTCAGTTTATATATCTATAGAGAAAGGATCAGAGATGTGTAAATCCATTTGCATCTTCATGAGTACTTTATATCATTGTAGTCTGTTAGCAGTTAGATATTGTTAATCATCATTGCCACTACAAATAGTGATACTACTACAACTACAGTTATCACCTGGTGTCACACAAAGTGACAATTGCTTTGTTTACACAGTCACCTTTAATCTTTCAACACTCCCCTAAGAAGTATATGTATTTAGTCTATTTCATAGACAAGGACACTAAGGTTTAGAGGTGTTGAGTAGTTTGGACTAGGTAACATAGTAAATGGAGCTGGGATTAGAAATCAAAATCTTTGTGACCCTAGTGCTTGTATTTTCATCCATTGTGTGAATCAGTCTCAAGTGTACTGTTTGGAGCAAAAACAATATATTCAGATAGATACAGAGCCTGCTGAGAGCTCAATTTTAAGTTGATACAGATCAGTGCAGAGCTGACAAACACACAGGAAAACAACAGAGTGCCTCAGGGACTGCACAATGCTATTGCAGTGCCAATGGAGAGAAGCCATTTTTGGAACTACATGCCCAGCTGTCCCTTGGTGTCTACCTCATGTAACTATAGGCAAAGACTGAGAACCTTATATAATAAGAGCCCCGATACAGGGAGTGAACATCCAGCAGAACACTGAAGGTGATTAGAATACATAGCAAGTGCAGAGTAGTCAGAGGAGTGCTGGAAAACTTGGCTGATTAAGAAGAAGAGGAAATAGATGGGATTGGAGCAGAGGAACTCCCTTGGCCATCTTCAGGGAAAAAGAATTGTAAGTTAATATAAGAAACCCATATGTGACTGCTTTTAAACATGGATCTTGGACACTCTTCTCACGGAGAGATGGGGGTCTATGTCTCCTCTCAAATCTGGTCAGGATCGTGACCATTTTGGCCACAGAGTAAGACGGAAGTAATTCTATGTCACTGAGGCTAAGTCATAAGACCATGCAGTTTTTGCTTTGTCACTCTTGAGTCCTGAGGCTCCAGATAAGAGATCCAACCACAATAGGCTACCATTGGAAGGATCTCATGTGGGTTTTCTGGTTGACAGTTCTGGCTGAATCCAGCTTTACAGTTATCTGCCTTCCTCTACAGAGTGTCAGGTATAACTGAGATCATTTATAAGCTGCATATAGCAGAATGACCACCATCAACATCGTGTAGAATGGATGAATCACACACCTAAGCTCACCCAAATTCCTACCAGACAAAATCATGAGATATGATAAAATGATTGTTGTTTTAAACCATTAGGTTTCAGAACAATTTGTTCCAGAGCAATACATTAGTAGAATCCTTAAGGAGGGAATTCATGATTTATTATTACACATGTTGACCTGGTGAAATAAATGTGTATAAAACTTTGGAGTGAGATCTAGAATAACATGAGTCCTCCTCATAAGAGGTACTGTGAGATTTCAGAATATATGGGTACACAGTTTTATATGACATTGGTTGTGTGGGAAAGTAGACTATCTGGAAAAGGAATAGATTACAAAAGTGGGCACTCAAGCAGTAGACTTGATTTTTTGGGGTTTGGGCTTTTGCTTTAGTTTTACTGCCACACCATCAGAACTTGGGCAAGTCTTGCAGCCTTCACAATGTTTGGTGATAATACCTGCCCTACCTATAATGTTTGTTGTTGTTGTTAGGTGCCGTCGAGTTGGATCTGACTCATAGTGACCCGGTATACAACAAAACAAAATATTCCCAGACAATGTGTCGTGCCTGGCAGAATAGTCAGTGCTTCTCTGCTATTCATAGGGTTTTCAATGGCAGATTGTTTTGGCAGTGGATTGCCAGGTCCTTCTTCCTAGCATACAGGACCTGGTATTCCAAGGTGATCTCCTATTGAAGGACTAACCAGGTCAGCCTTTCTTAGCTTCTGGGATCACGCAGGACTCCAATGCCAGAGTGCTGTGGGTGCAGACATCTACAATGTAGGAAAGGAAATGTGGCCTTGAGAAAAACATAAGCTAGTATCTTTGAAAGCATTTTTAAAAATACGAATCATCACATGGGTGCATTAGTTATTGGTTCATTCCTAGAGCTGCATTTAAACTGCTGGTTAGCACTTAACATGTTATGTTTTAACTAGGTGAATGCATTAATCTCCTTGCTACTTATATCTAGAATAGTACAAAACTCATAATAAGTGCTTAACAAATATTTGTTGGAAATGGCTTCTTAGAATTAACACTAGGTAAGGAAAACTAGAGAAAATTTTAGAGAGTAGTGTAGGTTTCTTTTTTGTAGTATAAAAATTGTTAGAGATAATCCATGTTAATCCATCTTAATTTTCTAATGCATTCAATTGAATACTATGTATTTGAACACGACAAATTTAATGAAAATCCAGATGGGATCTACCATCCAGTGGTTGCAATTGATTACCAGTTTTACTTTAAAGTGGCAAGAAGCTTGGCAGGAGAGAAGGATAAAGGGAAGAAATAAAGATGTGTATCATTTCAATAATTAACAAATATAGCATTGTTCAGAAGGTTTATGGCTTGGAAAGTCAACTTGATAAAAACATTGTCCCCTACTAAGCAGAGAAATGCCCTGGATGCTTTGGCAAATTACAGAGGAAGTTCATGGGCCAGTGCTGCTTTATTCCAATGAAACAAGGACCATGAGCCTCCATCATGGAGTGCACTTTAGACATGCCAAAGATGTGGATTTTTTCCTTGGGGGGGGGGGTCTATCGTTAAGTGGGAAGACATCACCACTTAATTTGTAAGTTTAGTTTGTGAGACAGTGGAGCCTTTCCCGTTCCTTTGCACCAACCCACAGCAGCTCCTGCCAGAGCCCTAAGATGTACACACAGATTTTGTGCGGGTTTGTTTCAGGAAGAAGAAACTGAGGCAGAATAATTGGACAGGCTGTTAGGCAGAGAGAAATCCAGCCCCAATAAAGACCACACAGTGGACCAAGAGAAAAAGTCAGTGATGGGACTCTCCTTAGAGAGCAAAGAAAGAAGGAAGTTGGACAGGCCAAAACAAAACATGAATTGGAGGTACAGTTGGCCCTCTGTATCCTTGGGTTTTACACCTGTGGATTCAGCCAAGTGCAGGTCAAAAAATATTTGAAAAAGAAAATAGTGTCTGTGCTGAACATATGTCAGACTCTTTGTCATTATTTCCAAAACAATACAACTATTTACATAGCATTTACATTATATTAGACATTATACGTGATCTAGAGATGATTTAAAATATGTGGGAGAATGTGCAGACAAATCCCCTGCCATTCCACATACGGGACTTGAGCATCCTCAGATTCTACAATGTGCAGGCAAGTCCTGGAACCAATCTCCTGTGGACACTGAGGGACAATTGTGCTTGGTTTTTAGAAACTCTCTATTAAAATGCAAAATGTCTTCATGCCAGAATGAGGAAGTATAGTGTAGTGGAAATGGGAATAAGCCTTAAGCCATACAGACATGAGTTTAACCCCCAAATTTTCCACTTTGTACACCTGGGCAGGTTATTTGATTTCTCTGAGCTATTGCTGTTGTTGTTGTTGTTGTTGTTGTTAGGTGCCCTCAAGTCGGTATCTGACTCATAGCCATGCTGTGTACAACAGGCAAAACACTATTGTCAGTGCTTCTTTGCTGTTCATAGGTTTTTCAGTGGCTGATTGATTTTTGGGAGTGGGTTGCTGGGTCTGTCTTCCAAGCCTACAGCACCTGGTGTTACCAGGCAGTCTCCCATCCAAATACCAACTGGGCCCGACCCTGCTTAGCTTCCAAGATCTGACAGGATCGGATGCTACAGGGCTATGGCTGCAGGCCTCTGGGCTATAGTTGTTTCATTTATAAAATGTCCTAAGGGCTTGTTATAAGGCATACAAAATGTGTGCAAAATAGTAAAGAATGAATGCTTGTTATTCTTCATGAGCCATCCCATCAGTTAGCTAAAGCCACTGTGGGGTTGATAGTTTGGGAAGCAATAGCCAACCAGAAGAGGCCAAAGAGGAACGTGGGCCGGCCTGGAAAATATTTCCCACAACAGTTTGTCCAGAGCAGGGGTCCATGAAATTAAATGGGAGAAAACAAAACAAAACAACCAAGAGAAAACCGTCAAGTCTTTATTTGCACTGAACTCTAACTGAATTTGACATTTCTTTTTATCATGCATATATGCAAGAATCCCCAGTAATATCAACAGTATCTGTGCATTCATCACTGAATTATAGATATTTTCATATAATATTACAGCGGTTGTAAATATTTCAAAATATCACCTAATATTAAGCATTACTTTAAAGTTATGAGAGTAGTGGCAACAGCAGGAATACTATTTTGGTATGTTAATAAAAAGATACATGTATTACTATGCCACAAATTTTCTTTAAAAATATTTTGATAAGAGAACTTCAAAATAATTAGCTTCTTCTGCAGTCTTATTCATTTTTATGTATTCTGAGATAGAATCCAGAGGTTTTGCCAGACTACCAAAGAGGGTCATGCACAAAAACAATTAAACATTTTTTTTTCTGGAGCAAGAATCAGTTGGGTAAAGTGTCTACTTGGAGTCACTGAGTTTTCCTCCTTTTCTGAGGGTAGTTGGTAACAACAGAGAAGCTTGCCACTCTGGCCTTCTATAAATCAAGTAAAGGGAAAGGGAGAGACCTATGTATCTATAGCTCAATCCATATGTGTATCTCCATCTCCATCTATATCTATACTTAGTTTATATATCTTCCCTTCTCATTCTCATACCCACAAGTGATCATTTTGGATGAAAAAGAGCATTGTATTAGTGAAGTGCATTATAAAGAGAAATTTAAGAAGAAATGTTGTCATGCTACCTAACCTTGAATACCACATCTATTTCTTATGAATAGAATGGAAATATTAAATTAGTCCATTGGGGGACCTGGGAGCAAAACCAAGCTTCTTGTTTTTTCTGAAATAGTTGAGATTTCAGTCTATTTGTTTAGGTCTCCTCACCTGTAAAATGGTCAAGATGTTTGGGAGGTGATTTGGGGATGTTGTACCTGGCACCCACAGCTTCTCTTATTACTTTTCTGAGTCTTTCAGGTGTGTTATATTTGGAGGGAGTTTTAAATGAGGCATTGAATACTAAGAAATCATGGATCCTTTCAAATACTATGATTGAGAAAACATCAAGGGCAAGGTAGGGAGAATTGGGGGTAAGGCTGTATGCAGAGAGAGGAGAAAAACACTAAGACAGTTCATAGGCAGTTTGTCCTGGAAATAGTTAAGTAGACTAGTGACACGTATTTTTTGCTCATGTACTCCATAAAAGAATTTTGAAACTTTTTGAGTTATTGACTAAAAGTTTTTTAAATCATAAATTTGAAGAGTTGCAAAGTATATATTATATAATGTACCGAATATCGTATCCATGATTAAAATATATTTTCATCTAAACTTTGGAGCTCCAGATTTAGCTCATTAAATTTATGGAGGATGTCCATCATATAAATTAATTGGCAAAGCTAGTCTTTATTGTCAAGCCATTCTGCCAACTTGGATTTCCTATCTGTCAGAAAAATATCTTATTGCATTTTGTAAATTGAAATGAATGTGATAGTGTTCAACCCTTTGGAACCTTCTTGTCTCTGATTTCTAATTCTGAGAACTGAAGGAAGGAAATGAAGGAGAGAAGGAAGAAGGAAAGAAAGTCAGCACAGAGGGCTGCCACGAGGTTTTTTTTTTTTTTTTTTGTCTCCCCCAGCCCCACTTTTTTTTTCCTGCCTTCAATATTTCTTTCTGTAGATTCTTGGCTTTTTGTCTGCAAGGATTCTCCCTCAAGAGGAAGCCATGGAGTTTTCACACTCCAGAAAAATGAACCTGAATTAGACTGGGGCTGGTGAAGACTGTGGTGGGTATGTTTTCTTTTGCAAAGTAGGGAAAGGATAATTGCAGACAAAAAGAGCTCTTGTGGCAGCATCTTAGGCTGATTAACTTCAGGAAAGAGAGCGTATTGTAATTGAAAATTTGGCAATCCAGCCTCCAAAACTCTCCTTGCCCGAGTAATCTTTGGAAACATCATGCACCAGGGTACATGTAACTGCTGCAAAGACTCTGAGCTGGTTGAGCTCTACCAGAACTGTTACAACCTGTCGTAATTCACCTTGAATTCATGAATTGGGTGGCAGAGTCTAGAACAATCTTCTGAGCCTGAACTCTTCCCACCACTGCAACCAGCACTGAGTCACCCGGGTGGAGAAGCGTCATGTGGGTTGAAGCTCTGTGATCACCTGGAATTAACCACTTCGGTGGATCATTTATTACTATTATTATTATTTTTTTCTTTGTAACTCACATTGTTAACCAGCCTTTTTTTGTTTCACAAAACATGAATGTATTGGCTTTTTTTTCCCCTCTAAAAACACTACCACCTTTGTTCTGTGGTCTCACCAGGACTTCCCATTTCCCTGTGGTCCTTGCCCTTGAGCAGCAACGTGGAGCCAACCCCTCTTCTGAAACACAAAAGATGAACAAATGGATAGATCTGTCTCCCAGTCCCATTTTCACACCCCACTGGAGTGCGAAGGGGGTGCTCCATCAGCACAAGATGGTGTGTCAATTGCATTTTCTCCCACAGGCATGAATTTGCATGGAAATTGCTGCTCTGTGTTGTCGGGACTATACTAAACATTTCACCCAAAGAATTATACCCAACATGGGAGCTTGCCCTCTGGGCTGTATCTCTGCTGGGCCAGGAAAGTGAAATTCCTTCATGAGAAAGGACCTGCCTGTAAGTCTTCCAATCTTCCCATATGACACACAGTAGATTGTATCTGTCTGCAGGATGGTCTGTGTAAATATTGAGAGTGCTGAGCAGGTGGACAGGGGCTTGATTGTATTTTCACGACTGGAGGAAGTGTTAAAGCATTTCCCTCAATTCACTCCCCTCCACTGGCAACACGAAGCTGACTGTGCTCCAGGGTTGGAGGAGGAAAGTGGGAGCAGGAAAGGATTCCAGGTAAAGGATCCTGCCACTCCCATCGAGCTGCCTCAACCTATCCTTGGTGGGTTTCCTTGTGCCTTTCTTTTCTCCTTCTGGAAGATGCCCGACAAGGGTAGTTACCCCTCAGTATGGACCGAAAGGAACTAAAGGATTTCTGTGGGACAGAGGCCTGTGCCTTCTTGAGGAACGAGAAACTTGGCCCTAGGTTTCAGCCTGTGTGAATGTGTCAGAATGGTTTGGGTTTTTATTTTATTGTTTCTTCTTGTTCTTGTTCTTCTTGTTCTCTCCCCCTCCCCCTTGCCCTCCTCCTCCTTCTCCTTCTAAATCTGACTATATAGGCAGCTCTCTCTTGATGCAGGATTGGCCTTATTTTTAGATTCTCTGTCCAGTGAAATTACCGAAAATAATGACAAACCCAGGAAATGAGAGCTGCAAATGCCTTTGTGTGGGTGGAGAATGGGTTACCCAGTTGCCAAATAAATAGGTGCAGGATCCCTCAGAGAGCTTCCAGTCACCCACAGTCAGGATAAGAGCCACCAGGAGGCAAAAGGGGGCTCCAGCCCTGTTGTCAGCTGACTGAGAAGACAGATCTGAACTGTTACTGGTTTCCTCTTGGTAGAGGGGAGCTGGGGCCTGAGGAGAGTGGAATGATTGAACAGGGAAAACTGACAGGATTCTTTATTTTAAGATCTTAAAGAGAAAAGACAGCATATATAGGAAGTGATATAAAATAGGAATAAAAAGTAAATTAAGTTAAAATATGAACCCTTGAAATATTAATACTTATAAAGTGCCCACAGGGAACAGAGAAGCCTACTTGGAGCCTTTTAATGCCAGGTTTAAAAGTTTTACTGATTTCGATTTTTTTATATAAATTGCTTTGTTTGATTTGAGGGTTTGTGTCTTTTTATATAATCATTACAATGGAATTTCGAGAGGAGGATGGATGGTGTTAGAGGAGGGAGTGAGGGTAAGGGCTGAAGGAATTAGGATGATGTGAGTCATTACAAAAGAGGAGAGGCAGAGGGAAAGCTAAGGGGAAGGGGGCAGAGGCGAAAGGAGAGCACAATGTAAATGACTAATCTAATACAGGAGAGAAGAAATGGATGTCTGCTTTAGGGCTGGGGCAGGGGTTTCAAACCGCAGTCCACAGGTCACATCTGCAGGTCTGTAATAAGGGCATGTCCCATTTGACTCACATAATTTTAAAATGTATTGAAATTGTTTATTACATTTAAAAGCTCAGAGACTTCACACAAAAATTTTGGGTTCTGACTTCTTAAGGGAAATCAGAGGAGCCAGAGCCACCAGCCACAATCCCATGTAGTAATATCAGGTTAAAATGGGAGGTGACCGGCTCCTTCTGTTAGAGAAGGAGCTCTGCAGTGTGCAGGGCCCTCCTGATTGCTTCATTCATGGCCACCTCCCTCATTTATATCAACTACTCAATCTGTGGGGACACTTGGTTTGTAAGCTTTGGGCTCAGCCTGTCTGGGCTGGGAAGGGAGGATGGCCTGGCTTCCTGGGGGAATGCTGGTCCATGCTGGGCTTCTTGTTGTCACCTCCCAAGGGTTTTTGGGGTTCATGACATGCTATCCACAAATATGGCAACTTGGCATTTGAGAAAACAGCAGAAGCAGGAAACCATCCTCACCTTTTCTTTGCTTTTCTCCTCCAAAACAGCTCACAGACCCTTCATTCCAGATGTACCCTCCCTGCCTCCAGAGGAAAGAAACATTCTTTTTTGTGTGTGTGTGTGTGTGTTATTGGGGGTTGAACTCAGGGCCTTGTGCTTACATGCTTTGCAAATGCTGGACTATTGAGCTGCACTCCCAGCCCATTTTTTTTACTTTTTGAGACAGGGTCTCACTAAGTTATACAGACTGCCTCTGGTCTCGAACTTGCGATCTTCCTGCCTCCACCTCCTGAGCCACTGGGATTATAGGCGTACACCACTGGGCCAGCAAAAGAAACATTCTTATACCCAAAGCCACAGAGACACAGAGAAGAATCTGAGCAAACAGGTTTTGCTAAGTTCCCTGTTTATTACTATTAGCTCACACCTGCTTTATCCAGTAATACATCTCTACAACTATCCACCTCTTCATCAAACCTAAGCATAAAAGCGCACAGGTTTCCCTGTCTCTTTGGGTCTCCATTAAACCTCCTGTGCCACTTAAACCCTATTAAATAAATGTGTTTTCTACTACTACCAGTCTTATATTACAGATGTCTTAGCCATGAACCTAGTGATGGGTAAGGAAAGAATTCTTTCCTCCCCTATGAATACATGGCAGAGTGAGGTGTTAGGAAGGCTAGAAAAATGTCACGACATCATAAAGGGCCCATATAGATGGTGGTCACAAGCTCTGTTGAACATGCTTAAGATTAGAAATTGGAAGTGGTACTTAAGGGAAAAGAGTTTGCCAACTTTCTTCATAAATGACTGAAATCATGATTTTTATAATAGCTAAAAATATTAGTAAAACTGTGAAAAAAATGAATTGTCCTGCACTTTAAATGGTTCCAGAAGTGCTAGGAAAAGTAAATGTGAATTTTGCAATATTCCAGGAAAATAATGCATCTAAGACATGCATCTAGGAAAACACAGATAAAGTCAGACATACATGCTTGTTTACTGAGGTATTTCATTCTCATGGTCATGGTGCTATGAATTCCAGGCTTTGGCATTATTAATTTTTAAAAATGAACATATTCATGTACCTCTGCACAAGTGAGTTAGTCGCACCTAATAGCAGGGGCTTGCAGCGGCACCACTGTGGCATCTGATCCCCTCAGATCTTGGAAGCTAAGCAGGTTTGGACCTGGTTAGTACCAGGATGGGAAACTGCCAAGGAATACCAGGTGCTTGGGAGAAGGACCCAGCAACCCATTCCCAAAAAGCAATCTGCCATTGGAAACTCTATGAATAGCAGAGAATCACTAACAATAGTGTTTTGCCTGTTGTACATAGGGTCACTTTGAATCAGACACTGAACAGATGGCACCAAACAACAACAACAGTAGCAGGGGCTGTGGAAGGTGTGAATTTTTCATAATGACATAGGAGGTGTTGTGGACACTAAGATTAGCCTTTCCAGAACTTCTGAATTCAGATCCTGTCTTTGCAATTTACTAGTTGTTAATCTCAAGGACATTACCTAAATTCTGTAGGCTAACTTGTAAAACAAAGATAATAGGTATGTGGTACATTGGACTGCGGTGGGGATTAAAGGATAAATATAGAAGGTACACAGTTTAATGTACAGGACCTAGTTAGTCTCAACAAATTGTGGCTTTTATTATAATGGTGATGATTTGTATTGCTCTCCCTGAAACCACTTATGGAAGGTCTCAGATTTTCTGGGTCAAACTAATTATGAACCTATCAAGCTGTGTAGCATCTGGATAAGACTGCAGCAAAAAGAACAGATACACAATTGCCCTTACCCTTGCAGTCTCTCTAGACACCATCTCACCTTTGCAAAATGGCCATAAAACTTGTATTTAACTGAGGAATGTGGATAAGAAGAGTGAAGGTAAAAGTTCAAATAATGGTTAGCATGAAATATAAAAAACAAAATTGACAAAAGAAAGAAAAAGAAGGTTCTTTGCTTCCTCTTAGAGTGCCAGTGGAGGAGGAATTTACCTGAGGGCAGGAGGGAGAGCGAGATGATTGGTCTTCATGCTGGGGCCCTGCTGATTATGCTGGGGAGCAATGGGTTGAGTACCTTGCTTAGTCTGACCTGCTGCAGCCTAGGCTGAATGAGCCTAATTAAGCAAACAAGCAAACAAACAAACAGTTCAAGCTGAGGGAGCTGTAAAGGGAAAGGGAGCTGCTCAGTGACCAGGGAAGCAGTAATGGCCTTGGCCTTGGCCTGTGCTGGCTGTGTGTAAGCATGTTCTCCAGCCTTGGAATCAATGGGAAGAAGCAGCAAGGTGGAAACACAGTCTATGCTGGGGGCGCCTGGTGGAGTCAGCAGCCCTGCCCTAGAAGGGGTAGCTCTGGTCTAGCATGGGGACGGTGAGTCTGTGCTGGAACTTTGAGCAGACCTGTCTTCTAATGACCGTTGACTTTCTTTAATAAAACTTCTTTGTGATTCACATGGCCAATATGCTTGTAAGTGGGAAAATTGGTGCCAACTTACTGGGCTGCCTACATTTGCTGAGGTTTTTGACTGACTCTTAAAACTTTAAAATGCTCACCTGCCCAGCACGCTAAAAGGTGTCCTGAGGACCAAGTATGAGAGGAGACATAATTTTGAGATTTCTATCCTTGGTATCTGATCGCGTCAGATCTCAGAAGCTAAGCAGGGTCGGGCCTGGTAATTCCTTGGGAAGACCACCTGGAAATATCAGGTGCTATAGGCTAAGGAGAAGGACCCAGTAGCCCAGTCTTCAAACCGTCAGCCATTAAAAAACCCTATGGATAGCAGAGAAGCACTGACATAGTGCCAGGCATGGCCCAGTGTTGGGTAGTGTTTTTTTTCTGTTGTACATAGGGTCGCTATGAGGCAGAACTGACTCAATGGCACCTAACAACAAATGTCAATGCAAAGATGGTTCCTGCCTGAGAGTTCAGATGAGCCCCTCTACTTGTGTTAAGTTGAAAGAAAAGAAAATAAACTAATAGATTAAGAACCTCTCTCTTACTTCCTTCTCTTAGAATAAAGTTAAACCCTCCAGATTCAGATGTGGTGGTCCAAAGCCTGATTTCTGGGCTTCTGCATCCTTCTTCTGTTGCTTCCCCCGCCCCCCCCCCCCATACTGGGGATTTGAACCTAGGGCCTTGCAAATGCCAAGCTGTGCCCTTGACCCTCATTTTGATTTTTTATCTTGAGACAGGGTCTTGCTAAGTTACACAGGCTGCCTCTGGCCTAGAACTTGTGATCTTTCTGCCTCTACCTCCCAGGTCACTGGGATTCCAGTTGTGCTCCATAGTGCTTGGCTTTCTGCATCGTTCTGTGACTGCCTCTACACGTAGTCCTGGGGTTCTGGCTGTGCTGTATATTCTTATTTTGCCTCTGTGTATTTGCTGTCCACACCTGTCCCCCTGGCTCTGTGCTCTGAGTGGCAGGTAGTCTTGTAAGAATATGTCAGCCAAGCTCCTTCCCCTCTGTTGCATCTGGCTGGTGAAGAGAATCAGCAAGGGAATCTGAATTTATTCCCATACTCCTGCTCTGCCTAACTGTATGTTGGCATTGTCTGGACTCCTCATTAAAGGGCACAGCTGCATATGGTATCTTTGTGCTATAGTTTGGGTCTGGAGTGTCTCCCAAGGCTCAGGTGTAAAAGGCTTGCTTCCCAGCTTGGTGCTATTGGGAGGTGGTGGAACTTTTAAGAGGTAGGGCCTGGTGTGAGGTTTTAGTTCATTGAGGGCATACCCTCTAAATGGATAGTGGGAACCCAGCTTCTTGCTCTCTCTCCTTTACTTCCTGGCTGCTTCAAGGTGAGCAGCTTCCTCCATCACTGGCTCCCGTTATGTACTGCTTTATTATGACCCTAAAGAAATGGGTCAACCAACTATGGATTGAAAACTATAAAACTACGAGCCAAACCATCCTTTCCACTTTTTAAGCTCATGATTTTACAAAAATGGAAAGCTGACTAGCATATCCTCTCTTATAGCTACAACTATACTGACAACTTTCTGGGTCAGAGACCCCAAGAGAAGGTGGGTACAGATGTCTACCCTGTGGTCTTTCCAGCTCCCAGCCCCAGAGCACTCAAGAGCCCATTATTGTCTTGGGGTCCCTTAACCCCACTCCTTCCACTGAGAATAGTCACGTCCTACTGCTGCTCTACTTTCTCTGCCCAGATCTGATTGGATGCTCTCAAGTCAATCTCAGTGTCCTCATCATGAAGGCTGAGACCTTGCTTACTGCTCCACTCCCCATACTCTCCAGTGTGTAGTTCCCCAGCCGTCTGCTCCAGTCTAACTTTGTCCATTGAGCCATTTTCCCTGCCCCAACCTATCTTGTGTTTTTGAGCCATGTCTTCAATGATGCTACCCACCTTCCCCTGTGTCAGCCTGAGCTGTGGTGGGGAGCTAACTTCCAGAAGTTTCCCAATAGCTCAGGGAGAATAAGACCTTTGATACCACCAAAAAGTGACTTCTGAAATTGCTCCTGAGTTTGGAATGAAAGTTTGTAAGATAAAGCTGAATAGTTAAGCAATCTTCCTAAAAAATTGGTAATATTTACCAGAAAGCCAAGCACTTGTGTTTTATATCACCCTGTTAGTACATTACTTGTTTCTGAAGAATTTTCCTAAAATTTGTAGAACTGAATGAAAATATACAGTAAATATAAACTTATAAATATGTGGACATGACAACCCATTGTAGTATGTAGTGGATATTTGCTCCTCACTGCAAGTGTGATTGTACACATGCCCTTAGTCAGTGAAGGCTGCAGGGCAGAATGACTGCACCCACTCAGTGAAGGAGCATCAATTCACTAGACTGTCAGGGCAGTCAGCCACCAACCCTTCACCTCCCTAACCTTGAATGGAGTGTGTTCTACAATGTGCCTCTTTACTTTCTGCATTTAATCTAAAGAATATTTGTAACCATTAATGGCTCTCATAAAGCCACTGAGGAATAGTTTTGGACTTCTTGTTGTTAGGTGCTGTTGAGTCAGTGTCTGACTCATAGTGACCCTACGTGCAACAGGAGAAACAGTATTGTCAGGGCGTCCATGCTATTCATAGGGTTTTCAATGGCTGATTGGTTTTGGGGAGTGGGTTGTCGAGTCCTTCTCCCAAGCCTATAGCATCTGGTGTTCCCAGGTGGTCTCCCATCCAAGGACAAACCAGGCCCAACCCTGCTTAGCTTCTGAGATCTGTTCTGAGATCCTGTTCTGACAGGAACAGATGCCACAGTGCTATGGCTGTGGCTAGTTCTGGACTTAGTACAAAGAAATATGAAAGAAAACACCCTGGGAGTTTGTTACTGGAGGAAGTTTCAAGGAAGTGGTTAGAGAAGGAGTAGGTTGAGAAGAACAATCATTTAGGGATAGGTGGGAGGCCTTGGACAACCTGAGGGGCCTCACAAACTTCCCTTCAGCTTGGAGGATTATCCAAAATAGTGGGCATGGCAACTGGACAGAAGGCTATAGGAGGCCTGTCTGGACTTGAAGGATGCTAAAGAGAACTAAGGAGGGACTTTAAATAATGGCCTTGGTGCTGAAGCAGGGATGTCATCGGTCTGCAAAAGAGACTTCTCTGAGCACCTGCTTCACCGGCATGCCAATTTCCATCCCTGTTCCCACACTCTCCACTCTGGACTCCAAGAGTCATTTTCTTTTCCGTTTTCTTCATTAGCACATATTAATCATACAAAACAAGAAGTTTCATTATGACATGTTCATACACATATATAATGTACTTTGATTGTATTCACCCCTTCCAAGAGCCATTCTTTTTCTGCTCTTGGTAATAATTACTGTGAATATGCCCTGATAAATGAAACAAAAGGAAGAAATAGAATTTTCATCTAGAGCTTTCCAAACAATGCTAGTTATAGTTTTGCAAAAGAGGCCCGAGTAAGCAGCTGTCATGCATTCATCAAATTCAAGGCTCTCCCAAGTATTAAATCAATCCCGTCAAAGCAGCTTTATTGCTGATGGATGAATGGATTGAAGGAGATCCATAGCTTTCAAAAAGCTTGGCATTTGGAATAGAAAGCATGCTGGGAGGCCTAGTAGTTTGCCGTCATTCTTTCAGAGCCCAACAGTATTTCCTGGGGAGATTCCAAATCTGTTGCTCCCAGGCTTACATTGTTGAACTGTACTATTTTAAGAGTATTCTCCTTTCCATGAACTTAAGATCAAATTCGGAATATTTCCATGATTCTGGCATGTTGTAAGGAACCAGGGTGATTCACTCAAGATCATTAATATTCAGGCCGAGCTTGCCCCAGTTTAATCTTTTGTACTGAAGCAGAAGGAAGAGTCTCTGGGTTTAATTATTAAATTATTGTTCTAATTCTATAGAACAATAGTTCTATAATTCTGTAATTCTATATGTTCTATAATTCTAATTAGCAATTTCACTCTTTAAACATGGGTATAATATTGGATTCTCTCAGCCTGGTTTATTGCTGAAATTTAGTGGGAGTGAAATTAAAAACCGGGCTCCATTTTCTGTGTAAGGATGACCACTATGAGTAAGGCACCTGTTATGCCTGTTTCCTGGAGAAAGTGATGAGTTTACCTTGATGGACTTAATTTATTTTACCTAGTCATCATGTTTGGGTAGTGTCTGGCCCCTGTGAATTCATCTGGAACACACGAGAAGTAGCTATTTTAGCACAATGATTTGAGCACAGTGGCTCAAATAAACTAAACTTTGTTGTTGTGGTTAGGTGCTGTGGAGTTGGTGTTTGACACATAGCAACCCTATTGTAGTACAACCCTATTGTCAGTGCTTCTTTGCTATTCATAGGGTTTACAATGGCAGATTGATTTTGGGGAGTGGGATGCCAGGTCCTTCTCCCAAGCCTACAGTGCCTAGTGTGTTCCCAGGTGTTCTCTCATCCAAGTACTAACCAGGTCCAACTCTGCTTAGCTTCCGAGATCTGATGGGATCGGATGCCACAGTGCTATGGCTGCAGGCCAACTAAGCTAAGCAGCTACAAAAAGCCCTGATCTGCTGGGTCTCAGACCTCTGCAGACTTTATATCTTCTAGGGATTGGCAAACTAAGTAAAGTTGAGCAGTAAAAAGCCAACTATTACTTATCCTTATGGAGTAATTTTACCTTTGGCCCATTTCAAATTTATTACCTTCAAAATGGCATTCTATGTACTTACTCAAGGAATTTTAATATGAGAAAGTTTGGGAGAATGAGTAGAATTCTCCAGTATGAGAAGAATTCTCATTGCACATTTGCCCATTATGGAAATGTTTCTTGGATTACTCCTGAAGCTGTTCCAAGAAGCCAAGATAATTAACTCTTCCACACATGTTAACCACAGACACATATTACTCAGATTTGAGAGTGCTAGAAGGTACTAACTAGGCAGCTCCCTGTAGATGCATAGAAGTAGATGAATCTAAATGGAAATAGATGAGGGAGGTTTTCTCATGGAGAAATTGATTGATACTCAAAGGAGTTACTTTGGAAAACTGAAGCTTTTCTTTCTAAAGACTTAAAAGTAAGGCTAGATTCCCATTGCTCTATAGAGATATATATATAAAGGAATGGACTAGAGCAGGATTTTTCAAGTGAGAAGCTTCTCAGGATGGGTGGGAGAGGACCCAGTGGGGCCAGCTGGTGGGATGGTGTAGCTTCATCTCTGGAGAATGTGTAGCTAAACCTAGAAAAAAGCCACACCCCTCATCTATTTACTTTAGTTTCAAATTCAGACAAGAGATGATCAGTAAGCAAACATTAGTGGCTAAAAAGCATTGGAAAATTCACTTTGAAATTCTAGCATTTCTTTTTTTATATATATATTGTGGCTAAGAGAACTCTCATAGCCATCCTTACAGAGTTTTCAATGGCTGATTGTTTCAGGATTGCCTTGGGAGTGGATTGCCAAGTCCTTCTTCCATTTTTACAGTGCTGGGATTGGAACCTGGGATCTCAGAGACTGCAGAGCACCAGTCTACCAACTGAGCTAAGTCTTTGCCTGCAGCCATAGCACTGTGGCATCTGATCCCATCAGATCTTGAAAGCTAAGTAGGGTCTGGCCTGATTAGTACTTGGATGGGAAAAAAATCTGGGAACACCAGATACTATAGGCTTGGGATAAGGACCCAGGAACCCACTTCCAAAAATCAATTTGCCATTGAAAAACCATACGAATAGCAGAGAATCACTGACAATAGTGTTTTGCCTGTTGTGCGGAGGGTTGCTATGAGTCAGATACCAACTTGACGGCACCTAAAATAAGAGAACTCTCAAACAATTTCAGTGTATGTAAGAGATTTCATATAAAGAGGCTATAGTACACAGCTCCTAGTAGCTGTTTAGTAAATACTTGTTGAATGAATGAGTGCAGAGAAGAACAGATAGAGCAAACACATTTGGTTTATTTATTATTTGAATGTTGTTTTTGGAAGAAGCATTGAATATATTTGTCATGTGGAAAAAAGGTTAACATACTTTTTGGAAAGGATCAAGTAGTAAATGTTTTAAAAGTACAACTTTGGTCATGCATGGTGATGTATACTTGTAATCTCAGCATTCCAGAGGCTGAGGCAGGAGGATTGTGAGTTCAAGAGCAGCCTGGGCTACATTGTGAGACCCTGTCTTAAAGGGGAAACAAAAGTACAGCTTTGTGTGCCGTACTACCAGTGGTTGCTCCTACTCAACTCTGCCATTGTGTCATGAAAGCAGCTGTATATAAGTGAATAGACCTGACTGTGTTCCAACAAAACTTTGTTTTCAAAACAAGTAGCATGTGGGATTTGGTCATAGTTTGTTGACCAGAGGAGTAATGCCCAGGTATGGTCAAACCTCTTTGCTTTAAGGCATATTGAGTTTAATCACTAAGGATACTAAGTATGAGAATCAGCAGTAGTAACAGCTTGTGGGATCAACAGTTTGTGTAAAAAGGGCCTGGACTTTTATCTTGAAATAGTTGAGTAGAAAGCAATTGCATATATGTGTTGGCAAATGGTCGTTTCTCTTTGCTGTCATTTTGGGAAGCTTTTCTTTTCTGCTTTTTAAACTCTGGTAAGGTGCTGCTACAAAATAAAGCATTGGAAAACGTGTATTTCTCTTTCAGAATGAGAAGTCTGGTGCTATGGGTGTGGGATTTTTAATTCATGGACTTAATTCTCTTTCCTTCTTAACACAGATGTAGCCTCGTTTCTCAAGAAGGAGTCTGCAGTGGTGGAACCAGGTGAAGTCCATGTGCTGACACTAGGCAATCCAATGTGACCAAATTCACGATGTTGAACACATTTTTGGCAGAAGCAGAAATGGATGAATTGTAAATCATCATGGATTTTGTAAATGTCTCATATACTACAAAGCTACTGTCTTTACAGAAATGTTGATGTTTTTCTCATTCTGTTTCTATTTCTGTTGCTCTCCTCTCTCTCTCTCTCTCTCTCTCTCTCTCTCTCTGTCTCTCTCATACACACAAACACTGAGTTCTGAATAATTAGTGATACTTTTTTGTTATTTAACTTACATTTAATTTTATTATGGTATCCTAATATTTCATTGATTGATAACTGTATTTGTTCAAATCATTCCAAATTTGAACTACTTTGTAAGATTAGAACATTTATTGTTTTTGAATTGGAACAGTAAAAGGAAACAATCTTTATGCTGGTTGGACTTATGATATGAAATTATCTCATTAACCCTACCTACAGAACTATTAGCATGATCAAAAAAAGAAAAGTCCAGGACAGTATAGCATTTCAGTATACTATATATTTTTCTTTAGTGATCTATAGCTAACTAGAAATAAATTTCATTTCTGTAAATTCCTTTTTAAAAAAGCATCTGATAAAATGTTGTTGTTGTTAGGTGCTGTCAGGTTGGGTCTGACTCATAGTGACCTTCATAGAGTTTTCAATGGCTGTTTTTCGAGATTTCTTCAGCAGTGGATTAGTATGTCCTCTTGTATCTGATAAATAGCAAGTAGCTAATTATTATAAACTTTCATGATGGTGCATATAAACTGCCTAGAATCTCAACAAATTTGGTCCTGGGATTTTCTGTGACTCTAAGCAAGTCTTTTAGCTTTTCCCTCAGTTTTTCCATTTGCAGCGTGAGGTATCATTTTTTGAATAAAAAAAATTAAGGTTACAAGAAATGGCTAGAGATAAACTTATCTGACCTTATGCCTTTATTTTTATTTTGTTATTTTTATTAATAAGGCACCTAAAATTCAGATAAAATGTCTTGTCTATGATCACATAGCTCCAGGGAGCTTTGAAGGTTCAGAGGATCTTTATCTATACCAGCTTGGCCTGAGCTTTCATAAGAATAAGAATTCCTTGTGGGGGAAATCAGGTGGTCCAGGCAGGAGCCAGGAGAATAATCACCTAGCAGGTTTCATCGGACTTCCTCTGGTTATATTGTCCCTGCATCTCTCTCTAATTTAGTGTTCTCCTGACAGAGCTGTGGTGACAGTGGTGAGGTTGTGACATGGCTTGTACATGGGGGCTGGTGCCCTGAATATCCTTGGTAGTCCATCTTAACACCTCAATCGTGTCAAAGAAACAAGCCATTTCTAGCTTCTGTTCTGTGAAACAAGATGATCGTCAGTACAACACTCTGGGTAACTTAGAATTCTGAGTTTCTACTATGTGTTAGTCACTGTATGAGAGCTCTTGGTCCTCACAATTTATGTATGCATTACACATTTTTTAAAGGATTTGACAAGAGCACAACAAAGTATACTTGTCTCTTAGATAATGTGAATATACCTGCAGCCATAGTCCTGTGGTAGCCGATCCCATCAGATCTCAGAAGCTAAGCAGGGTCGGGCCTGGTTAGTACTTGGATGGGAGACTGCCTGGGAACACCAGGTGCTGTAGGCTTGGGAGACAGACCCAGCAACCCACTCCCAAAAATCAACCCTCCATTGAAAACCCTATGAACAGCAGAGAAGCACTGACAATAGTGTTTCGCCTGTTGTACGTAAGATCGCTATGAATTGGATAGGACTGGACAGCACCTAACAACAACATATATATATATATATATATATATATATATATATATATACACAAATTAGTGGGTTTCATTATGACATTCCTACACATGCATATCATTGTTTATTGCTCATGTTCACCCCCTATTACTCTCTGATTGAAATATGTTGTTGTTGTTGTTGTTAGGTGTTACAGAGTTGAGTCCAACTCATAGTGACCCTATGCACAACAGAATGAATCACTCCCTGACATGTACCATGCTCAGCACTGTGTCAGTGCTTCTCTGCTATTTATAGGGTTTCAATTGCTGATTGTTTTGAGATTGTTTTGGGAGTGGCCTGCCAGGTCCTTCTCCCATTTTTGTAATGCTGGTCATCAAACCCAAGGTCTCAGAATATGCAGAGCAAGCAATCGACCAACTGAGCTAACCCCCAGCCCCACTGACATATAGTTTTTCTTTAATGATATTACTATGGCTTGAACATTTGTGTTCCCGCCAAAATTTATATGGAAACTGAATTCCCCATGCAACAGTATTAAGAAGTGGGGCTCTACCCTCATGAATGGATTAGTGCCTTATAAAAGGGCTTACAGGAGTAAATTGGTCCCTTCTATCCCTTTCACCACTTGAGGACACAGATTTTGTCCCTTCTGGAGGATGTAGCAACAGAGTAGCATTTTGGTAGTAGAAAGTAGCCTTTAAACATTGAACCTACTGGGCCCTTAATTTTGGACCTCCTCCCCTCCAAAGCTGTGAGAAATGGATTTCTATTGTTTGTAAATCACCCAGTCTCACGTATTTTGTTATAGCAGCACAAATGGACTAAGACAGATGTAAATGGCCTTTTGGATTTTATAGTGTCTCAAAGATCTCTCTTATACAGCGTTGTAGAGATAGGAGATGAAGGCACAGAGCACTGAATGACATTTTTATTGACTTGAACTTAAAGGAGAGAGATAAAAAGCATTTGTAGAACAAAGGTTGCAAGTATGTTTTAACTTACTTGCCAATTGCTTTTGATTGGTCAGGTCTGCTGAGAGTATGGCCCTAAAGTGAGATGGGTTCCTAAATCCTGCTTGCACTCAAAAGGAAAGAGCAATTTATGGTATCTGCTACAGGCACACAACGTGTAGTGGCTACTGTTTCTGTATTGGCTGTTACTGATTTGGCAGAATGAATACACTAATAGAATTAAAGATGAAGCCTCAAGGCATAAGTAGTACAGCAGGTCTTGAATAAAGTACAAGGATGAAAGTTGATTTAAAGATAAATTTCTTTTATCAGCTTCCTCCTCATTGAGGTGTTATAATGATAACATGTAAACTAACTTTCTATAAGTTGTGATTTTTACTTGCTTATACACCTTTCCCTTCTCTTGAGCTATCCATCTTCTCTACCTTTCTAAGGTACTTTTCCCTCTAGAAACCTCTTAACTCTGTTCTCTCTGACTTTACCTTTCCCTAGGAAATAGAAATATCCTTATACAGATTCACTCAGGGAATCCGGTTTATTTTAATTCCTTTGCAGGTTTACCTAAGATTCTCCAGGTGTCTCAGCCTTCCCTGTAATTATTCCTTAATGACATACTATCTTAATAAACTTATTCTATACTCTCTACGGGCTGGGATTTAGCTCAGTTGGTAGAGCGCTGCACTGCAGTCTGAGGTCCTGAGTTCAATTCCCAGCACTGCAAAAATGGGAGAAGGGCCTGGCAATCCACTCCCAAGGCAATCCCGAAATAGTCAGCCATTGAAAACCCTATGAGGGTTGCTATGAGTTGGATACTGACTTGACGGCACCTAACAACAACAACGATCCTCTCTACTGTAACTTCTGTATCAGGTATAATTTCATTTATATGCCAGATACAAGGACCAGGGTTTTCCTGCCAGATTCCAGGACCTATGTTCAGGAATTGCCTCTGTCCACTCCTTGCAAATCTCTGGTATAAGAAGACATCCTTGCAGTTTGGCAAAACTGTTGGGGGGTGGCCGGGCATGGAGGTGTACACCTGTAATCCCGGTGACTCCAGAGGCTGTGGCAGGAGGATCTCAAATTAGAGGTTATAGGCAGCCTGCACCACTTAGTGAGATCTTGTCTCAAAATAAAAATTAGAAAAGTCTAGGGATGTAGCTCAGTGGTAGAGCACTTGCCTAGCATATGCAAGGCCCTAGGTTTAATCTTTGGTACTACAAAAAAAAAAAAAAAAAAAAAAAATCTTGAAGGTGAGGTGGAAGAACTTTTTTTCTCTTCCTTTATTAGTAAATGATGGTGGGGTACAGAGTAATACAGCTCTGGCTTTTTCCATTATGCAACCATTACATCACTTCTGGTTACACTTTCATCAACCCACAGTTTTATGGAAACTTATAGCTAATATGTAATAAAACTTAAATGCATATTTGGGTTATATTCCTCTATTTTTCCAATGTACTCATTAACTTGTATTGTTTAATTGAGATTCTCCTCCCCCCCTTTATCATTCTACATTGATTCTCCTCCCCATTCTACCTTCTGCAATCTGTGCTTCCTTCTGCTAATTCCCTCCCTCATTCTTTCTATTCTTTATTTTGTCTCTTCTTTGTTAAGTTTAATTGTGCATTTTTTAATATATCAACTTACTTAAAGGAAGAAAAAATCCTATATATAAGATTCAGCTCTCACATATAAGAACATATGGTATTTCTCTTTTTGAGCTTGTGTTTGTTCACTTAAGATGATGTTCTCCAGTTCCATCCATTTTGCTGCAAATGACATTATTTCATTTTTTTAATTGCTGGGGAATATTCCATTGTCTATATGTACCATAATTTTTTAATCCATTCTTCTGTTGATGGGCACTTTTGTTGGTTCCTATCCTTGCTATTGTGAAGAGTGCTGCATTGAATATGGAGATACAGGTGTCTCTGTGGCATGATGATTTGTCTCCCTTTGGGTATATTCCCAGTAATGGCATAGCTGGGTCATATGGCTGTTCTATTTTAGTTTTCTGAGGTATCTCCATATTGATTTTTAAAGTGGTTGAACCAATTTACAGTTGAGGTGGAAGAACTTTTACAAATGTTCCTATCCTGTGTATTTGTAAGTTTGACATGTTAAAGGCTTATTAGGTAAATAGGTGAAAAGTGTGTTCAACTGAGAATGATGTATTGGCTGAGACTAATATGCTTATAGACTATTGGGACAACCATTTTAGTGGTGGGTGTAGTAAAGATTGAAAAAGGCAAGGATGTTACTGAGATTACTCAGACCTCATTAGGAGGCATTTGGATTGATGTTCATGGTTCTAGCTGTGTGGCTTTTGTCTAATTTACATATCTGGCTCTTTGGAGGAGGACTCTTCAGGACACTGTACCAGTAATTTATTAAATAGCAAATGGTTCTATATGGAGAAGAGGAATCTGAGGCCACCACGCAGTGATTAGTATCCACAGCCACCCCACCCCAACTCTATTTATCCATCTATCATCTATCTTGGGCTGGGATTTAGCTCAATTGGTGGAGTGCCGCTCTGCAGTCTCTGAGGTCCCGAGTTTGATTCCCAGCACCATAAAAATGGGAGAAGGACGTGGCAACCCACTCCCAAGGCAATCTCGAAACAATCTGCCATTGAAAACCCTATGAGGGTCGCGATGGGTCGGCCTCAACTCAACGGCACCTAACAACAACAACAACAACATCCTCCATCCACAATTTCAGAGTCAATTAAATTAAAAGAGCCTCTTAAAGGAATTGTTGAGAATCCACACCAAGAATCCCTTAGTGAGGGAAGTATCCTCAACCCACATTGAGGAGAAACCGGGAAGTAGGTTCAGACACAATCTCAGTAGTCTATTACATCCATAATTTGGAGGAGAAATTACTGTACTCATTTCCAAATTGAGAATGTCTTCATTAAAGATATGTGACATAACTGTTAAGAATAAGCCCCTAAATTACACCTGGTTTGAGCAATAATATACACATTTTAATCCCCTAAGAACATATTTGTTCAGAGAGGAGCAGCAATGGCCTATTGTACCCATAATCTGCACAATACAAAGGCTTACCATGCACATTTAGCCTGCAGACCATGGTCTGAGATCAGTGGCAATGAGCCTTGGACTGAGACTCCCTGAGAGCTACCACTTACTTCCCCCCTCTTGGTAGTAATACCTCCAGTGGAACCTGTACACACTTAGGATGGCAGAGTGACAAGCATGATGGAGTGAATGCATTTTTGCCTTTGCTTTCACAAAGTTCTTTTTTCTTCCTTTGAAAGGCTCAGTCTTGTTGTCATGTAACAAAAAATTCAAAGCCCCCACCCCTGGAAATCTAAGTTCAGAATGAGAGTTTAAATCTGTACTAGCAATGCTATTCCGAATTGAGTCATTATAATATACTATGTATCATATATTGTCAAATACTGCTTTGGTCTGCAGACATAATTAATATAAGCTAGCCATTAATTGTATGATATATGATCCAGGAACTTTTACTATAACAAAAGCCAACTAATATTTATCTCTAATGTGCTATAATCTTTTCTCACATCACAAAGCATGAACAAAGGGTATATTCTTTAATGTTATACTCCCATGGGTTTATTTGAACTTTTTTCTAGCTTAATTAGCTTATTCATTTTAATTAAAGTACAGTGCAACATTTACATGGTGTTTAATCTGAAAGTTAATCCTGTTTTCTTAAAAGATTAAGTACAGTAATAAATACAAGATAATGGTGGCTCTTTCTCATAGGACTGATACATGAACAACTTTGTCTGGAAATAGCAGTAACACAGACTTTCTCTAGTAGTCATTCATTAAGACATAAATGCCACAAAAGGCACTTTTTAACCAGTTAAGACCTTACACAAAAGCCACACCGTCTCTAAATCCATGAACGTTCACATCTTTTGAATCTGGGTCAGAATCTCCAAAACTGCCGCTGTGGCTCCACAGCCTGAATTTGTGAGCTATGGACTCTCTAGAATTCTTCCCTCCCATGCCAGGTTCTTTTTGACCAGGGAGCCTGACCTTTTCCCAGAGACAAGCATGCTGGCTGCCAGCATTCTTCTCTAGCTCAACTCTAGCCTTTGACTATGTGACATCAATGTCTATGTGGACAACTGGACTAGCAAGCAGTCTCTCAACTGTTTGACCTCCACAGGGATGATTTTCTCCCGCCCTCTGACTTAGCCACTCACTTCCATGGTCACATTCTAACCTTGTGATTTCCGGAGACTAACATCACCTTGCCATTCCTCAACCACTACTTCCTTTCTTTCCCATTTCCACTACTGCAATACTTCATTAAGACCTCCCAATCCACTGACCTCTCCATCTCCTTCTGTCTTTTCTTCCCAATTCCCTAACATTTCATGGTGATTTCAAACTCTTTCTTTAAAATGCCCTCAGTTCCCTTGTTCTAATCATTCCATGATAAAACTCTTATGCTGGATGAATCCAATCATTCCTTTACTGTCCCTGTCTCTATCTCCAAGTAGAATCTTTTCCATCGTTAATTCAAGCATGCTTTTATATTTCACATTTAAAAGAGTTCTTCCTGACTCTACCTTCCCCTCAATTACATAGACAATATTCTAAGAAACTTGGATACACAATTTACTTTACTTTCTCATCTCTCAGCTTGCTTTTCTTTCTTTCTTCCTTCCTTTCTTTTTTTCTTTCTTTCTTCCTTTCTTCCTTTTTTCCCTTCCTCCCTTCCTTTGTCTGTCTGTCTTTCTTTCTCTTTCTTTCTTTCTTTCTTTCTTTCTTTCTTTCTTTCTTTCTTTCTTTCTTTCCTCTTTCTCCCTCCTTCCTTCCTTTTCTTTCTTTTCTTTCTTTCTTCCTTTCTTTTCTTTCTCCAGTTTTACTTTTGTTTTCAGCCCCATCTCTCCAACAAAATTCATTTTGCTGAGGTGGTTGACCACTTACATGGTATCAAGTTTAATTGACACTTTTTAGTTTGTATCCCACTTTGCCTTGCAGCAGCATTTGTCAGTGTGGTCAATTCCTGCTATTTGAAATGTTTTTTCTCTTGTTCTCAATGACACCATACTTAACTGCTTGACTTCTACATCTCTGGCCTTTCTTTCCAACTCTGTCTTGAGGAAGTCTTCCTCCTCCTCCTCTTCCTCCTCTTCTTCTTCCTCCCCCTCCTCCTCCTTCTTTCAAATAGTAGGAATTGACCACGCTGAAGGTACATATTGGTGGTAAAGCACTTGCTTAGCATGTGTGATACCCTGTGTTCAACCCCTAGTACTACAAAAGAAAGAGAGGAAAAAAAAAAAAAAACAGATTCAAAATCCATCTACATAGGAAATACAGTTGCATATAGACTTGTGTAAATGTTCATAGCATCTTCCTTCATAATATCCCCAAATTGGAAAAGCCATAAAACTCATCAACATATAAATACATTAGCAAAAATATATATTATCTAACTGTCTGTACAGCACTCTGGCATCCAATACTGCCTGATGTTGGAAACTAAGCAGGATTGGCCTGGTTAGTCCTTGGATGGGAGACCGCCTGGGAATACCAGATGCTACAGGCTGGGGAGAAAGATCTGGCAGTCCACTCCCAGAACAATCTACTATAGAAAACCCTATGAATAGCAGAGAAGCATGGACAATATTGCCAGGCATGGCACAGTGTTGAGGAATGTTTCATTTGTTGTACAAAGAGTCACTATGAGTTGGACCCTACTCAACGGCACCTAACAGCAACAACAACAGTACAGTGGAATACTATTCAGTGATCACAAAGATTAAACTACTGAAACATACAATACCATGGCTGAATATCAAATGTACTATGTTAAGTGAAAGAAGACAGATATAAAAGAGCACATGTGTATTATATGAGTCCATTTATTTAAAATTTTATAAAATAAAAAATGATCTGTAGTGACAAAAACTCATCCGCATTGCTTGAGACTTGGGCAGAGGGAGGGACAGACTGCATAGGGGCACAAAGAAACCTTTCAGGGTGATGGAAATGCTCAGCATCTTTTTTTTTTTTTGATGATAGTTTCATAGATGTATACATCAGTCAAAAGACTCATGAAATTGAGCACATTTAATGGAAGCTATTTGTTGTAAGTTATACCTCAGTAAGGGCTGGGGTTTAGCTCTGTTAGTAGATTGCTGCTCTGTACTTTCTGAGGACCTGGGTTCAATCCCCAACACCACAAAAACAGGAGGTTTTGGCAGTGTACTCTTGAAGCAATCCCAAAACAATCAGCTGTTGAAAACTCTATGAGGGTTACTATGATTTGGACCCAACTTGACAGCACCTAACAATAAAATACCTCAATAAAGTTGATTAAAATCTGTATACTAACAATTTTTTTTTTGTGGTACCTGGCGGTTGAACACAGGACCTTACACATACTTTGCAAGTGAACTACCACTGAGCTGTATATCTCCAGCCCATTTTTTAATTTTTTATTTTGAGTCAGGGTCTTGCTAAGTTATGCAGGCTGCCTCTGGCCTCAACCATGCCATCCTCCTGTCTCAGTCTCTCAAATCTCTGGGATTACTGGTGTGTACCAGCATGCCTGACTAGGCTGACAATTCTTGCATTTATGTCTTTAACATAGAACTCTTATGAGATTCAGACAGTGGGTCCAACTTGATATAGCCATTTTGATATTTCCTGGGAGTTTCAAACTTAATAATTCCAAAACCAATCCCTGGATGGTTTTCTATAGAATTATTGTTCTTTTTTCCCTCACCTCAGTAAATTTCTGTTTCAAAGAGACCTCAAAATATAGTGGCTTAAGTAAAATAGATTTGTTTCTGTATCATAGAACAGTCTAGAGATAGGTAAACCAGGGTTGGTTTGGGTGGCTCTATCATTAAAAGCCTTGGATTCCATTTCTGGGTTCCAGGAATGCATCAGCTCTCAGCATATCCCATCCAGCAGAAAGAGGGACAGAGTCCAAGAAGTGCTAGCACTTTTCTTATTAAGGCAGATCCCAGAAATGTTTTTTTTTTCCAGTACTGGGGGTTGAACCCAGGGCCTCGCACTTGCATGCTCTGCAAGTTCTGGACCACTGAGCTGCACCCTCAGCCCATTTTTTTACTTTTTGAAACAGGGTCTCACTAAGTTACGCAGACTGCCTCTGATCTCAAACTTAAATCCTCCTGCCTCCGCCTCCCGAGCTGTTGGGATTACAGGCATGTGCCACTGTGCCCGGCTAGATCACAGAAATGTTATATGGCCATACTTCACAACAAAGTAATCTGAGAACTATTGTCTTTATGTGGGCAGGAATTCAACTAAAACAATTTCTGTGGTAGAAGAGGAGAAATGACATTGAGAGACAAGGCTTCTAGCTTTCTCTAGGGTTATGTAGAGACTTGGGCAAACATGTTTCCTTGGGATCTCTATCTAGGTCATTTGATTAAAAATGCATTATAAACTTCATGGGTCTATGTGAAGTAAAGAGACCCATCGATGAAGAGTTAGAATAATGGGTATAGAAGAGGTACTTACATATTTATATATTATCTAATCAGTGCACACATCTAGGCATCTCTTCATGTTCCTTATTGCCAATTGAATTGTTGGTGGCTATTTTTGTATCTCCTAAGCAAGAAATTGTTTGTTGGGGCTTAGCTCAGTTGGTAGAGTGCCACTTTGAAGTCTCTGAAGTCCTGGATTTGATTCTCAGCACCAAAAAATGGGAGAAAGACATAGCAATCCACTCCTGAAGCAATCTTGAAACAATCAGCCATGAAAAACACTATGAGAGTCACTATGAGTTGGCATATGAGGGCATCTAACAATAATAACATGCAATAAAAATGTAGCAGCCCTATTATTCCTTACAATGATATGGCTCTTCAGAACTTTTAGTATTGAAGCAGTGTAGGTCTTCTTGCCACTGCAGTACCCAATTACCATTTATTTTAAAGCTGGTTATGTCATTACTTATTATTCTGCATTGTTTACCTTGCCACCCATGACTACTGGCTTCAAATGACTGTCAAAGATGGTCACTGTGCTCCTTGATGATGATTATGAAGGTCTTATCCAGAATATGCAGGAAAACGCATATGATCATTTTCTTAGAGGTTTAAGTTTTCCTTTCTTATATTTATGCATACATATAGACAATATCGGCCTGGGATTTAGCTCAGTTGGTAGAGCGCTGCGCTGCAGTCTCTGAGGTCCCGAGTTCAATTCCTAGCACCGCAAAAATGGGAGAAGGGCCTGGCAATCCACTCCCAAGGCAATCCCGAAATAGTCAGCCATTGAAAACCCTATGAGGGTCGCAATGAGTCAGATACTGACTCGATGGCACCTAACAACAACAAACAACAAGTAGAAATCTCTCTGGATTCTTATCCACAGGTCTAATTTATGAAGGTGGAGTTTATCAAACCTAAACACAAAATTTCTTCATCTCCTTTGGGAAGTGCCATGTGGTCCTGGCTGGCCAGCCCTGGCAGAATCATGGTTGTCATCTAGTTTCTATGAGCAATTTGCCTTTCTGAGCACCGCCATTCCAGGTCTCACCACTTTCCAATGGGTGGTAGCCTCACATGGTTTGGAGAATAAAATAGTCTATAGATGTCAATGCAACAAGACTGATGAACTCTATCATCTGCTACATTTTACAATCCTATGTCATGGTAACTCACAGCAACATTATAGAGGAATGATAGCGTTCCTTATTTTAAAGATGAACAATATAAGATGGAGAAAGATAAATAATTTTACGGACTTTGACTTTAAAGACTTCAGTGTCTCTACTTTAGTTGTTTGCTTAAAGGGAAGGAACAAGACAGTTTATGCCTATGGAGAAACTGATGTAGAGAAATTTTGACTGAATAGTACCAAATTCCTGTCTTGTAGGCCACTTGTTCCTAGAAGGTGTGAGTTGCAAAAGGAAGTACACCTCTGTAAGAGATTAAGCTGAATATAGCCTGGCCATCTGCTCTGTTGGCAGGGGCTGATGTAGACTGACTTCATGGAGAAGGGCATGTCATTGGCCAACAGTGCTGCTGGCAGGGAGGCATGGAGACAGAAGGACTGCTAAGAAGACTGCTGTCAACATCTTACAGACCATGGAGCAGACATAACAAAAACTGTACGTCCTGAACAAAGGTTTTACTGTGGAGTCTTGATGGCAACATGATTCCAGAGGTAGAAGGACCCCCCTCCTTTTTTTTTTTTTTACCAACATCCCTGATAAGTATCACTCTAGAGACTGAGATCAGAGTAATAAACAAGAGTGTATAGTAGGAGGCTGGGCACTATGGCGCACACCTGTAATCCCAGTGACTCCAGAGAGTGAGACAGGAGAGTCGCGAGTTTGAGGCCAGAAGAAGCCTGTGCAACTTGGAGAGAGCCTGCCTCAAAATAAAAAGAAGGGGGCTGAGGGACAGCTCAGTGGCAGAGTACTTGAATGGAGCCTTGGGTTCACCAAACCAGTACCACAAAAAAGTGTACAGTAGAATAAAAAGATATTAAATAAGTATCAATGTGCATACATATTTAATTATAATTGTGATGAGCATCATGGTGAAAGTAGGGTGGTCTTTGATAGCATATATTGGGGAGATCTGAGTCCCTGTAGGGTGCAGGTTTTAGGGAGGGCTCTCCTGAGAAGGTGACATCTGTAATAAACCCTGTGGGTTGTTTGTAACAGATTGCTCAAGAATACTTCCCTTTCCCCTTTCTTCCTTAGAAGACCACTTACCCTCCTAAACATTTGCTTTTGCTTTTCAGGTAACTACCTGTCTCTATCTAGATAGCCATGTCCTTCAGGGGAGATGGCCCTGGGATTTGGGTTCTAATTGATCTGGGTCAATCACAGTGATCTCAGTCTCTTGCCATTGATTTGTTTAGGAATGTGTTAGGTTAGAGCATGTGATTACTTAGGGCAGGGATCTCCAACCCTGAGACCATGGATCAGTACCAAGAGCGAAGCTTCTTCTGTATTTATAACCACTCTCTATTGCTCACATTAGCACCTGAGCTCCACCTCCTATCAGATCAGCGTCCTCCTGCTGCTCCCCTATCCATGGAAAAATTGTCTTCCATGAAACCAGTTCCTGGTACCAAAAAAGTTGGGGACTTCTGGCTTAGGGTATGTGTTACAATTCTGGCTCAGAGAAAAAGGAAGTTTGTGAGAAAGCTTTTGGGGAAAGTTTCTTCCCTCTTATAAGGCAGAAGTGTCCCCTTTTGCGTCAGAATGTTGTCAAGGTTTGTGACTATAAGTGGAGCTCATTTGAGGACATATCCTACTCACCAAAGACAGAGCAGAAGATGAAAATTACTAGGTTCCTGATGGCCTTCTTAACTGTATATTTCAACTGCAGGACACCGTGGATTTAGAGTTTTAGATACATTCCTCATTGTGTAAGACAGTTGAGTTTGGGTTTCTGTTATTTGTACCTGCAGATAAAACAAAAGTTATCCAGGTAATGAGGGTGAGGGGAGAGGGACATGTTGTAGAAATAGAAAGTGGTCTCACGGCTGGAGAACAGTCATGAAGATGAGCAAGATAAAAATGGAAAATTGGAAGGGACCAGATACTGTCATTCTTGGACATTAGCTAACAACTTATATTTGGGCTCTTTGTAGATAGATTCAGGCTTCTAACTCTTCTTTGTTTTGGGTAGTTCCAACACAGTGCTAGATAATTCTTATTTTTATTTATATATAGTGGAGAATGGGCGTAATTATATACCTTGATGGTCTACAATATGAATTAAATTCACTACTAATTAGTCCTTTAATTTACTTGGCTTGTATAACCATAGCCTATTTTCTATGTTGTTGATTTCAGTCTTTTTGTGCATGGTCTTGCTGTCCAGTGAACTGCTTGAGGGTCACCAAATCTCAATAGCAATTGAATTGACTCTTCAGCACTTAAGCAATTTGGGCAATAGTTATGCAAGTTGTGTTATGCTAGTTGTGTTATGCTAGTTGTGTTTCCTACAATGAAGCTGGATCAAAGTTTTTGGTCTAGGTATCTAAGGGAGAATTTGAGAATTCCAAAAAGTAGCAAGGACTAAGGTCCATAGTTGTGTTATGCTAGTTGTGTTATGCTAGTTGTGTTTCCTACAATAAAGCTGGAGATGTTCAAAGTTTTTGGTGTAGGTATCTAAGGGAGAATTTGAGAATTCCAAAAAGTAGTAAGGACTAAAGTCCAATGGCTCTTGTAGAAGAGTACCCATGTGGACCCAGCAGCTGGGAGAGGCCTGGGGGAATAGTGAGTCCAAAAAATAACTGCTGGGTAATAAGCTAAACTAACATAGACAGGAGACCTACCCACTCAGTTCAACTTTGCCCATTGTCATTAGTTCTTTGGCAAGTGTAGGGCCTTAGCTCAGTCCTTACTAGGCTTCCCCCGCTGGTTGTGTCTTCTGGCAGGGGAGGCTGCTCTGGATGATTGCCCATAAGACTTGGTCCTTGGCTTTCCAATGTAGCATGGTGTTTAAGAGCTTAGGCTTTGGAAGCAGATACTGCTTAGCAGTTAAATGAACTTGAGCATGATATTTTACTTCTCTGAGCTATATTTTTCTCATCTGTAAGATGGAAACACTAATAGTACTTAACTTATAGAAATGTTGCAAAGACCATGATGAGTGTTCAGTATAGCACAGATGTTTAACCCAGGATAATTACTTATCATCACTGCCATTGGTATTTGAGGGCTGGGTTCTGATCCTTCTATGAATACAATACAGAAAACCCTGTCACCTTTGCCATTTTTATTATTAATATAATTCCACAACACAACTATTTATTGAGCCATGTACCAGACACCACACTAGACTCAAGGAACTTAATAAAGAAAACAAACAAAAAACCCCAAAAGCTTGCAACCAAATAAAATCAAAGAAATAAAACCCTTACAGTTTTCAAACAACTTGATTTTATCATGACCATTTATTTCTTACAATAAGATCTCATTTGAGAACATGGCTGTGATTCTTAGTCTGAATTTTACAAAAATATTTAATAATTTGTGTTTTTTGATAGATAGGTTAAGCCACCTAATCTGCAGATTCATTATGTGCCTCATATTCAGAGAGAGTGATTTTTTTTAAGTGTGTGTGGAACCTTCTGGGATGTCTCCAGCATAAGCACAGCGCTGAGCAAGCCATGCTTTGCAAAGCCAGTTATTTGTTTTACTTCTGCCAGAATATTGAAAGTTTGCCTGGTGAACATTCCCTGAAATCAAAATGACTTATTCTCAGGCTTCCTTTGCGTTTGATCCCCCTGCAGGATGGTGTGTTTTCCTAATGATGCAGAATCTCTCGTTAAGTTCAGGAAACAGGATATAAGGATAAGTCAATTGACTCAATTTATGGACATAATAAAACGGTCTCTATTACCTTCAACAGTCAAGGCAAGACAAGGTGAAACACAGCATTGTAAAGTTATTATGACAAAATAGTTTAGTATTTACCTGACCAAATAAAGTGAAAATACTGCATTTATTTTTGAAGCAGCATTTCAGACATTATGACCTAAAATTAATAGTGGTAGACGATCATTTATCCTGTCGCACCGGGATATTGCAGAGTTCACTCAAAGCCAGGAATATCTGCTATTAAATCATGGCAAACTAAAAAAAATTTTTTTGAAGTATTTCCTTGTGTCTGCTCTATGTCTACTGTTGGCCCCACAGAGCCAGTGTTAACAGCTAAGTCATTTCTTTTTCCATCTTGTAATATAATTAAAAACAAATTTAGAAGCAGAATAGATGTTTTGTGTGTGAGAGCCCTGTTAGTTTTGGGGAAGCCATTGGTAATGCATGCAGCTGTTTCTGACAATTATAAACTCAGGAAATAAATAAATAAAATAAAATAAAATAAAAAAGGAAGAAAGAAACCAAATTGACCAAATATGGTTGCTTTTGTCTTCTACTGGAAAGCAAGTCTCTGGGGTGGCCACAGGAAAAACAGTTGCAAATCAGAATTTTTAACTATCTATATGTCAGAAGGGTTGGGCATGAAAATGAAGGAAAGTAGGTTTCAAGTAGTTAAAGGCATCCAATAGGTATGAATAATATTAGTAGCTTATGAAGATAATTGAAGTTAGAGTTAAAGTTTATTTTATTTCTGGCTTTGGTTATTCTCTAGATTGTAGAATCTACACTGTAAAATGTTTTTATGTTTCTGAGTTAAAATGGAACTATGACCCTAAGTTAGGTAAGCAAGACTTGATGGGCATAGAGCAGAGGTCAACAAGTTTCAGTTTGAGTATCTAATCATCCATTTGCATATGTTGATTGCAAGCTGTAGAGCAGTTGTCAATAAGGTCCTTTAAGTTTTTGCTATGATCTTCTGCATGAAGCCCGCTCTTGACAGCTCTATTTAAAATTACCTCTGGGTATGCTCACCTGACTTACCCTCACTCCCAATTCACTTTACCCCAGGTTGTTTTTTCTATTTTCTAGGTCTATCTCCTTTCACCGTTCTATGTAATTTATTTTTCATGTTTGATGTTTATTTCTTCTGTCCCTTTCCCCATGTGAAGCCAGGATCTTTGGTCTGTTCACTGATTTATGCCAAGCATCTAGAGCAATGCCTAGCACATAGTAGGCGCTCAAAAATATTTGCCAAATGAATGAATCATATCTCTACTCTGCATAAAATACTCTAATGGTTTTCCTGGACCTTATAATTCTGACTTCTTTATGTGGTAGATAGGATCCAGCTCCAGTTTACCTATCTATGTATATTTCTTTGGATTTGTCTCCTGAATGGTTCCAGTTTGACAAAACCATGGGCTATCTTGCTTGTGATTCTTTGTGTATGTTGGTTCTTTTGACTGGAATTCTTTTTGTCTTTTTTCCTCTTGGCTAAGATTAAGTTTTTAGGATTCAGTTCAGTTCAGTTTACTGCCACCCCAGGAACCTTTGTTTGGTCTTCCAAGTCTGTATATTCCTAACACACATTGTACTTTGTCATAGCAAGTTTCTATTACACTGGCATTGATTTTCTTCTTTAGGCTGTAAGCTCTCTGATGGCAAGAGTCAGGCCTGCCTTGTTCATAGTTTTCTTTATGTCAAATGCAGAGCTTGGCACCTTGTAGGAGCTTCATTAAATATGTGTTGAATCTGTTATTCATGAAGGGAGTTGTATATATAACTCAAAGATAGGATTGACTTAGTAAGATCTGGGAAAGACTAAACCAACGCCCTTTTGTAAGGTGTTTTTTTTACCTCAAGGGACTAGCAATTTTGGCCCCAATTTCTTTTGCATTGAGTTGTTATTGCTTCTTAATTTAGTGTTGTGTGGCAGGATGCAGTGGTGAGGCAGGTAGCCCTGGAGCACTCAGTTCAAACCCCACCCCTGCCATTTACTAGCTTGCTAACTTCTCTCTGCCTCAGTTTCCTAACTCAGAAAATGGGGACGGTTATGATCATAGTAGCACCTACCTCCTGATACCTTGCAAAGTTTCTGTTAGTTCACACATGTAAAGTACCAAGAGTTTGTTTTGTTGTTGTTAGGTGCCATCAAGTCGGTATCCGACTTGTAGTGACCCTACGTATAACAGGCAAAACATTTTATCAGTGCATCTCTGCTATTCATAGGGTTTTCAATGGTGGATTGATTTTTGGGAGTGGGTTGCCGGGTCCTTTTTCCAAGCCTACAGTACCCGGTGTTCCCAGGTGGTCTCCCATCCAAGTGCTAACCAGGCCTGATCCTGCTTAGCTTCCAAGATCTGATGGGATCAGATGCCACAGGGCTACGGGCACAAAGAGTTTAAGATATAGAAAGTCTCCATAAATTTTTGCTCTCCCATTTAGCTGAATAAACAAGATTGTTGTATTCAGCAGAATTTGCATGGAGGGTTTTCAAGTCCCAAGTTCTATCACAGCAAATAAAGAGACATCTCTGACGGGAAAGGACTTTCGTGTGTCCCACTACCAGTATTTTCCCCAGGGCACACTCCAACATTCCCCTCTCCTCTGCTTTTGTCCTTCCATATCTACATCTCTGTGTCTCCCTCCACAATGTCAGCTGGCAATGCCAAATTCTTCCCTTTGTCTCTTTTGCTGCCCACTCAAGCTCCTCTGCTCCATGCTGCCTTCCAAACTGGACTCTGTGCCCATCTTTAGGTACACAAAACTCAGCCCAATAATCAGGTCATCTTCAACTTTTGCAGATACCTATTTCTCCTTTAATAGGGTCACATTTCTTAGGTTGCAGCTGTGGTTTGAAATTGTAAATTCCTTTGTTATAGGTATGTGGGAAAAATAATAATGGTAAGTACCAGAACAGGGTTTGTATGTATGACACATAGTCACAATCTTTATAAAGCAGAAAATACAGGGGACTAGCCAATCCTTAGCTTTTGCTTTGCTTTTGAGACAATGCAGCTCCCTTTGACATGAGCAAGACTGATGGAGGCCTTACCCTAGAGAAGGACCTTTTGCCTTCTTCCTAAAGAAGTCTTTGCCTAAGTGCTGTGTTGGAAGCAGCCACACTAGCAGAACTGAGCTGCTGCAACACTGTAAAAGCCAGCAAATAAAAGTGTCAGCAGCCCAGGCTGGGGGTGGCAGGCAGGGCCTGGAGTTTAGTGCTCTTCTGTCGAGATCAGTCTTTGCTGGGAGCCACTTCATATCCAGCCCACATGAGTAGTGATTCAAAGTTATTTCCTATGGATGGCTCATCCTGACCCCAGGAAAAGGAGTTTGGAGGTCTCCCTCCAGCCGCAGCCCACCAGGAAGGAGGGCTACCAAGTCAACATGAGCTGCCCTCTCTCTCTCTGACAGATGGCCCCTTTCTAGCAATTGGTTGGCCTTCGGAGTGTTTGGAAGAAGCTTCCCCGCCACCGCCTATCCTGATAATAGAATTTTTGTATTACTTCTCATGGGACCCATAAGCACATGAAAAAAAATATAAGAAGCCTCGTTTTCTTTTCACCACTGGATGTATTTATTTACAAAGAGGGACTTTAAATGGCCAGAGGCACATACACTCATGGGCAGTAAAACTCCACCCTGTGATTCACTGATTCTCTAGCCTGCTTCCTGCAGCACTGAGGCTGTGTCATGTCACAGTGCTCAAAGAGAGGTTAGGCTCAGTCTGCCTGTGCCACTGGACAGATGATCTCTGTGTTTGGTGAGTTTGGCAAAAGCAAATAGTGTTTTAGGCCTAAGGGTATCTTCTACATTTCAATTTGAGAGAACAACGCAAATTTGGTCCTTGAAATTGACCATGTAGAGAAAAATGCTTGTTTCCCTGTGTGAATAGTCAATTGTCTGGCATCCAAAGCCTGTCCACCACCAGCAGGATCCAAGCTGTGTGGCCGACAAGGTTTCACCAGGGTGAGATCTCAGGGGGGTAGGAAAACACAGCCACATGTTGCTAAATGTTCTCTGTAATGGGCATGCTAACGGCTTGGAAATCATAGGCAGGCATTTCAAATGATGTTTTCAAAGAGTTCTTAAGACATGGGAAAATGCCACAGACCATTAGTATGTAGGAAGCAAAATATATACATTACAATCTTAACCATGCAAAACAATAGGTATTAGGAGACATAGACCAAGATTCCCATTGTGGGTGGTGAACAAGGCTTTATTTTAGTCTTGGACCTATTAATAATAATGTGCTGTGATTTCTAGGCTTCTATAGTGAACATGTATTGCTATTAAAATCTGCATACAATAAATGTTTATTAAGAAACATAAAAAGGAAACATCTTCCATCAGTGACAATTTTAAAGGGTTTGATCTTTTACAATGAAGCAAAACCTGCTATTATTCACTTTTTTCATTCTCTTTGGGTAGGTAAAATATCCCCTGCCCACATTAACCCACTGTTGATTTGCTGTGTATTTTCTCACCTCAAAAATAATGATGC